>LPNX010210295.1:0-73630 GCA_001517045.1 Pseudotsuga menziesii
TATTATTGCATAACTACTAACATAACCCACTACACCACTTAAATAATCCTAGAACTGGTCTGGAATGTTGCTGCAAGAATCACATTCTATGGGTTGGAAGAAATATTCATATACTATGTGCAAGCATTAACACAATGGATTGCAAATCAAGAAACAAACCCTCCTTGTAGTTGGATTTTCAAAAAATCAAGCAATTTTAGAGCATGCTGTGAGTAAAGCATATAATGTGATGCATGCTGTGAGTAAAGCATATATTTAGATTAAGGTCAGGATCAATGATAAAGATTGTGTCAAATAAGTAACAAAAGGAATAAAACAGTTGTTAGTCAAAGACAGGAATTACGATATGTCCAACTGTTTACAGTAAGAAACAGATCAAATGTGTAAATCTAGTTCTAAGGAGCCTTACAAGGAAATCAAACAAACAATTATAAGGCGAGTCAAGCAAGTTTGAAACCACAAATGGGGTTAGAATGAAAGGGGAGGAAAGTACTGATCTCCCCTACAATTAAAAATAAATGTGAATGTTTTTAAAAAGGGAGTGATAAAGTAACAAAACATAAAGCTACATGCTTTATGTTTGCAGAGCTTTGTGTTTGCATTTTACCTCCGTTTGCAGCTTGAAAGGTTGTGCAGCGGTGACCTTAAGTTGCTTCTTCCATTGCTGCATACCGTTTCTCCATAGAGATCCACGTCCACTGGAGTCCAAGCTCTGAAAAGAAGCACAATGTTATGATTGTCAGAGGCCACGTCATGTTCACATCTTCAGACGAACTGAGACACAAATAGTAAGATTATGAGTCATGGAAGGAGACTGTGCCAAGGTAACATTGCATAATGCCAAGGCTTGGGTAAATTTTAGGACAAATCATGCAAACCCAATGGTTTTTCATACTTTTATATTAAAATAACTTTAGTGCCAATGATCTCTTAAGTTCGGCCCCTCACCCACAAACATATATTTTATGATCACTTAGGGAATTTATAATACTACACTATCCCAAGGCCTCTTAAATGAAGAGTTCTGACAAGATCTAGTGCATTAACGCTGGCGTGACTGCACCCATGGATACTAGCATGCATGCACAGACACACAAACATGGTAACATAAATGGTATGGAAGAGGAGAAATCACAATACCCCTTTGGTGCCTCTTCTTCTGCTGCCGAAACTACACAGTTAAAACAAACAAATAGATTTATGTTTACAGATATTAAAGAGAAGGACTGACACCAACAAGTAAATAAGCTAATGCAATGACAACACTGAAGAGAACATAGAGGAGAGAAATGGACATAGTAACCTGCTTCCGCTTCTTCCACCTGAACAAACACTTTGAGTATCATTGTTCACACCAGAAGGTGGGGTATCTTCAGAAACACAGAACTTGAAATCAGCATAGCTTTCAAGACATGAAGCACTATTTGACCTCTTGACGTCACCAAAGCTTTCATTAGTCGGACTATTACAATCCAGCTTCTCAGCTGAGGTCTGTCCCTGCATTCCAGGAAGTGCCCATTTCACAACCCTACTCACACTCACCTTTCGTTTCTCTTCAGTTCAATTGGGAAAATTATATGTGGATCTATCCAATGGCCTAGTTCTATAGCCTTCTGTCACCACAGTTTCAGAGTCTGGAAGGCACAACAAACTTTCAAAGGCCTTTACTAAATGCTTCACTCTTCCTCCTCCCTGTTGTGGAATGGTGTCGATTGCTTCTTCAAGCAGTTCATTTCTGAGCCTCCTAGGGGCCGAGGGTATATTCTGGGGTGTTGCTGAAATAGGCATTGAACACTTCCCATACCCATCAAAATCCTTAATACCATCTTCATAACAATGGATTTTCTCATGCATACTGCCATTAGGGAGGCCATCAATCTGAGTCAAGTAGGTACCTACTTCACCATATTGGGATTCTATGTATTTCCCTTCACTACAATACCCATTTCTGCCCTCTTCACCACAATGAACCTCCTCATTTCTCTCTTCCCTACAAAATCCATTCATCCCCTGTTCACCAAATCGTTTATTTTCATGTTTCCAAAACCCATTTATGCCCTCTTCAGCATATTGAATTTTCTCATTTTTACTCTCTTCAATGCACATCATATCTCCATTTTTTTCAGCAAACCCGTATATGCCATCTACATTGCATTCAAATTCATGATGTTTATCATCGTTTGGAATCTCAAAATTCACATTAGAGACCTGGGTTTTGCAGTCATTACCTCTTCCTGTATCTTCTTCTTCTACGGAATCCGAAGGTGTTAACTGCAGATTCTCCTTGCAAAACTCCTCCTGAGAAGCCCTCAATTCCTTGGAAGCAACACAAGCGCATTTTCTAGATTTATCTCCATCTGCCTTCTTTTCACTGCATTTGCATTCAGTGAGCTCCTTCTCAGGCTGATCATGCCTCTTTGCAACAAGGAATTTGCGAGGTTGAGACTTGAAATTGACCGAGCCCCAATCTGGGTAGTTAGCAGCACATCTCCTAGACTTGCATGAATGAATTCCAGAAGCAATAGACAACGAGGGTACTTCTGAAAGATTAGATTTCAGAGACCCACCAGATTTTTTCACAGGCCCATTAGAGATTTTCACACTAAAATTGGGGTCACGGTTTTCTGCAGCAATGGCAGCAGAAGGAGAATTGAGCCCATTGTTCAAATCCTCTTCCTGAGACTTTTTCTTCCTATTGTGAGGACTCTTGAAATGAGGACTGGGGCTGCCCTTCTGCATACTCAATGGGGATTGCAGTCCCTTCATTGCAAGGGAGCCTGAGAAGCTCATTTTCTGCTCGAATTCTCTTCTCTGTCAATGGCTTACGAAATGAATTCTACACTAATGTATTGTATTGATTGATGACCTTGGCTTACGCGCCGTCGATTAAGCGACGGCTATGAAAATATCCATCGCTTAACCGACGTGTGTGGCCACATTTACAAAAAATATATATCTTTGTGATCTAATGTATTGTATTGATTGATGACCTTGGCTTACGCGCCGTCGATTAAGCGACGGTATGAAAAGATCCGTCGCTTAACCGACGTGTGTGGCCACATTTACAACAAAAAAAAATATCTTTGTGATTTTTGGTAGGTTTAAAAGAAAAAATCCACGCGCCGTCAGAAGTAACCGTTGGATTTTGGGTCGAAATGTAGTAGTGACATGAGCTACTCTTCATAACTGTAATTATGAGATTTCGGGCAAATCTCAGGCTGAGTGTGACGAGATTTCTGGTATTCAAGCAGATTTGATGTCATTACTACACTATGATGACAGATGCTGTAACGAAATTCTATAAGTCAACTACATGGGCTTGTGGCATTCTCCTCGAAGCACTTCTTGCAGTTTGCTTGATTGGAGCCATGACAAACAATCGTGACGTCCAGAAGCTAGTACACGAGTTCAGAGAAAGAGGCCTGCAGAACCTTTTGAGTAGCCCGCCAGCACAAGTCGTATTCAACTTAGGTACGCAGGCAGGCAGAAGTTTGCTCTAAACCAGGCGAAGGCAAGCACAAATTTGCTCTAACATGGAGCCACGATGGCCATAAGATCTCGCCAAACGACTCTGGCGCACCCCACCCTGGAAGCTTCTAGCATAGCAGAACCTTAGCAACTGTGTGTCTTATGCAGCGTGACACACAATTCCAGGGGACCCCAAGCTGTGGCTGGTTAAGTGTCGCCAGTCCGACCAAAGGATGGGGTTGCAGATGGATCCACGAGGCCTTAGTTCCGCACCAATATCAAGTCGCAGAAAGAAGCGGGCAGCCGACCACTAGCAGGAAGAACTCCAGGAACCAGCGCACAAATGTCTTCGCCAAGCAAATTTTACCACCAGCCAAGTAGATAAGTGCCCCGGGACGGGACACTGGTGAGTCTTAGGGGCCTGTTAGGGTGCGCGAGCACCTCAACGGTCCTTAAGATGAGTAACCCCGCGGGTTTGACTGAAAATAGACTTAGGGGTGTCGGGGGTTGAATCAAAGTCTTCTATTGTAATAAACCCGCAGCTTGAGACCAGGGTTTAGGGTTTTGGGTGTCCATGGTATTGAATCCATGTTTTTGTAAACAGTGCGCTATAAATAGGCACTTGTGTAAATGAGAAAGGTTAGGTTTTATGATGTAAGAAAGATCAAGGCGAAGATAAGGCTGGTTTTGTAAGGAAAGGTTAAGTCCCAGCTGTGTGTGTGGACGACCTCTGCAGCTGTGTGTGCAGAGGGTTTTGTAAGAAGAGAAAGAAAGATCTGCAGCTGTGTGCGCAGAGGCCTGCTGCTGTGTGCGCGGCTGTTAAGGACCGACGGGATCTACAGCTGAGTGCGCAGATCAAACTGTGGTTTTGTAGCAAGTTGAATAAAACACAGTTTGTGGACGTAGCCCCTACACTGGGGGTGAACCACGTTATATTTGGTGTTGTGGTTTATTGTGTTGTTTCTATTTCTGTTATTTTTATGCATTAAAAACTGTATACATCTGATAACGTAGATCACTGCTAGTAATAAGCTTCGCTGTGAATTCCCTGTAGTGGGTTAAGCAAGTCACGGTTATTTATCTATCTGCGAAGTTATATATCTATAAGCGAATGACAAAGTTGTGTAACTGTTGATTAATAAGTTTATTAAAGGCTAAGTTACAGTAATACCCCTCTCTGCTTGCAGAAACCTGAATCTGCGGCACCCCATTGTTGTTTCGGGTGAGACTGCAACCTTCGCGCAGGTTGTTGCCGAAAAGGCCAACGCGGTGGGTCTTTTGTTGGTGCGACATATAAGGATTAAACCCGGGTCTTCCCTATTGCCCAAAAATTTGCGTGAGGAAATTGAAAAATATGAGAAAACCCCCAAGAATCGTAAACCATCTTTCTATATGTCAGGGTTTGTAATGGATGCATTGTGTGCGTTGACTTCTTTCCCTACTCTAAATTGGAATTGAACCAACCAATTTCCACATGTTCATATATATTGCGCTGATATGCGGGACGACAATTTCATCCCTCACGTTTATGAACTCTATGACATATTTCTCAAGTCAATGTACTACAATATTTTTAAAGTTGATGCTCCTGCATTCTCTAAAAGTTCCAGGGAACTGATTTCAATGTTTGGCGACTGGTATGTAGGATAATATTTCTCTTACATAAGCATTTGGGGAAGTAATATAGTCCACTTGCTTCCTAGAATAGTTCCAGACCAAATGGTGCTTCAATAATTCACGTATCGGACTGTTATTGATGGGATCTTACCCAAGTTGACCAAACATAAGAAGAAGGGTTGGTCAAAATTTCCCGTGAATCTTGGAAACCTTACGCTACATAGTCCTACTCATGCATCTATGGTGGGAAAGGAGATTTATGTTATGAACTTGGGGGAGGCATTCAAAAGAATGCATGACCCAATGGCATATTTGGCTAATCTCTTTTCTCATGAGCACGTGAAATTTCAATACGTTCATGAAAATGATCCTAATGATTCCATGTTTCGAGGAGATACCAATTTTCAGGAGGCAATGGATAAAATTATTGATCCAGAGACCAAGTCACATATGTACCAGTATCAAAAGGATCTCAAGACAAGAATTGTTCGAGAAAGAGGAGATAAACTAAAAATAAAAGAAGATCTTCAAAAGGAAAAGACATAACAAGTAGCGAGAGAGGATGGAGCAAGTTCTATTGTTTCTCTTGTTGCTCAACCTAAGGACAAAGGAAAATGTGTCCTTGAAGGCTCATCCACCTTCTGTATTGGTACAATGGAAGATACACTGTAGAAAGGGACAAAACAGGCTCTCACTGAAGCAGGTTTTGAACAGGCTCAACTGGTAGAATTACCAATAAAAGAAAATCTCATGCCTTCTATCTCAATTGCCAAGAAAGAGCAAACTCATGTCCAAGACGCTTCTGCACAGAATGTAATCTCTTTATCTTCAGCTCCGATTGAGATTGATGATATGAATGTGGAACAAGACCCTAAGGTTGTTATAACTATCGTTCTCTCATCCATGTTGAATATGCAAACCTTTCCCAGTATGTTAGGTTCATCATCTTCCCAGCATAATTTTTTCGAGGTAAATTTTTCATAAATAATGGGAGCTACTATTAGCATGCCCGCTTTTTCAGTTAATTCACTCATTGATACTTGTCCTACATCACCAATTCCCCAGCTGTTTGAGGACAACATTCCTTCTGTCTCTAATACTTCCATAATTAAAATATCTTGTCCATGTCGATTGAACTATGGCAGAGCGGCTCTCTGAAACGCGGCTAGGGTTTCCCTAGTCGCCGCCTCCCTTGCTACACAGAGCTAAGTTCAGGCTGGATCGTTGGCTGCCGCCTCTCCTCGTGTCTCAGTGTGGGGTTCCCTTTGGCTGTCGCTTCTCTTCGTGGTCTCAGCATGGAGTTTTCTCTGGAAATGGGCTCTCATGCCTAGCTCGCCGCCTTCAAGGCCCTTGTTCAAGCTGCAGCTTCTCACACTTCATCCAAGTTCATGAAAAAGATGGACGAGATCCCTTCTCTGGAGCTCTTTCCTACGGATCCATGCCAGAAAGCACTTACGCTCTCTGAGAAAACCCTCATTGGTAAGTTCACATGGTTGTGGCCCAGCCCTAAGGCGGTGGAGCTCTGGATTGCAGAACATTAGAACCTCTTTTGCAAAGACAGGTCTCTCTCTTTGCAGCTGAACGAGGGTTTTTTGTTTTCCTATTTTCAAATAAAGAAGAAAGAGACCTAGTCTTTCATTCGGGTCCTTTCTTCATGGGTTCGAGAGGTATGTTCCTAGCCCCATGGTCTCTGGGGTTTAACCTAGAAGCATAGATTACTGCCGCTCCAGTTTGGGTAAGACTCCCTAACCTCCCTCTTCATCTTTGGGGGAAAAGCACTCTGGTTGACATTGGTAATAAGATAGGATGCTATCTAGTTAGTGCAGAACCAAAAGGGGGTCAGTTCATATGTGTCCATATCTATGTAGAGGTGAATCTAGAAAAAGGGCTCCCAGAGGCCCTAAAGCTCACATTAGGATAATGGAGCCACATTCAAGAATTGGATTACGAGCAAATCCCATTCAAATGCAACTTCTGTCATGTATACGACCATTTCACCAAAAGATGCCCCAAGCTTGCAGAATCATAGAAACCAGTAAATCTCCCAGCTTCCAAATATACAGAGTTCCAGACGGTTTCTAATCGACGCCATCCTCCCCGACGAAAGGAGTCTCAAGCTTCTCAGCACAAGGTTTTCTCCTCAAGATCATTCTCCTCTTGTAGATACTCCACAGTGAGAAAACAAAAATAGTTTTGAAGTTCTTCAGGAAGATGAAGTACAATAATTTGAAGCTACAAACGTCCCGGAGCAGGGCATCCCTGGTCCCCTTGGCTCCTTGGAGGCAGTTGAACAAGCTTCTCCAAAACCTGCTTCTTCAGGTTCTAAGAAAGACCCCAACGCTTTGATTCACGAGACCCCAACCCATGCAAGATTAGCATCCTCGGTCCCTTCGTCAGAGGGAACCTCTGAATCCGAGGATTTTTCAGCTCCTTCTCCACCCCTCACCAAAGGGAGAAAGACAAACAAAGAACGTAGAGAAAAGGAAGTATCCTCAAACATCAGCTCGGGTTCCCAGAAGAAATTAGACCCTTTCATTAAGGGCCATCTCTCCTCTCCGCCTATTTAATATTTTGTTTCTGTATTCTTCTCTGCTCACAATTCGTGAGAGTCTACTCTTGCAAGCAATCTTTTTCTCGGAATAGCATCAGAAGCATTTGGGATTCACTTCTCAAAGTACTCATAAGAAGTTTGACTATTCTAATAGAGGTCGTCAGCCTTCTTTTTTTGAATTCCCCTTTGTACGCCTGGCTGGGCTACAACCATTTTTAATCAATAAAAAAATTTCAGTTTCTGTTAAAAAAAAAACATTCCTTCTGTCTCTATGAGTATTTCTCAAAAGAAGATTTGCCTATGTCTAATTCTTTTACATCACTCACCTTTACCTCTTCTTTAAAACTCAAAACCATCTTGAAAATACTAAAATCACACTGAAAGTCAATCAATATACATATATACAAGATACCATCCAAGAAAACCTAGGCATAGTACCTTTTTAGGTACAACCCATTGCGAGGTTGCCCCAAAGGGATTCCATCATAATCAACTAACTCATAGGCTCCTTTCTCTAACACCTTGGAAATAACGAAAGGTCCATACCACATAGACGCAAACTTACCCTTCCCTAGCTTGTCATATCTCTGGTCATAAGTCAAGACTAGGTCACCCTTGTTGAAAACACGAGGCTGGACGGATTTATCATACTGCGCCTTGATGTGTTTCTTATGTGCCTCATTAGCCAAGGCAACATCTCTACAAGTCTCATCAAGGTTATTTAAGTACAAAAGTCTTGCTTCCTCTACGGAAGTGTCTGGGAGAAGTTTGACGGCAAGTTGTAAAGATGGAATCTGACATTGGATCGGCAAGACAGCTTCAAGTCCATAGACAAGCTAGAATGGCATGAAACCAGTATTTGTTTTCACAGAAGCTGGAATGGCATGAAACCAGTATTTGTTTTCACGAAAGTCCGATAATCCCAAAGAGCGGAAAAAAGAATGAGATGCCAATTGGATTTATGATCTCCAACCATCCGACGAAGCATAGTTTTCAAAACCTTGTTACTAGCCTCTACCTGACCATTAGCTTGCGGATAGTATGGCGTAGAGTTTTCATGGTGAAAACCTAGCTTGGCACTCAATTCCTCCATCATTTGATTACAGAAATGAGATCTGTGATCAGTGACGATGGACTACGGAACTCCAAACCTAGCTATGATATGATTGAACAAGAAGACAATGGCAGTCTTACCATCTTCTGCATATGTGGGCATGGCCTTAGCCCATTTTGTGAAACAGTCCACGGCTACGATGATGTAACCATGCCCCCCGGCTGAGGTAGGCTTACAATGCATGAAGTCAATCCCCCATTTGGCAAAAGGGCCAACGGAAATGACGAGGTGAAGCGGAGCATGATGGGTGCACTTTTTGGGATAAAAATGTTGGCAGGGTGGGAATTTCTTAACAGCCTCATGACAGTATTTGAAGACAGAAGGCCAAAACTAGCCAGCGCGAAGGATTTTCTGGGCTGTAGCCATCCCAGATAAATGACCGCCACATGCTCTAGAGTGGCAATCATTCAGCACATGTTTAGCCTCCTCATGAGTGAGGCATCGCTGGAAAACGAAGTCAATCCCACGTCTATACAAGGTATCATTCAAGATAAGGTAGTACTTCGTGTGGTGCCAGATGCAGCGATGATCATTGCGAGATAGATGCGGCTGAAAACGTTAGGTCTAGAGATAAATCAGCAAATCTCCATACCAAGGATCAGTAGTGCTAATTAGGAACAGGAATTCATTTGGAAATGAATCACTGGTCAGATTCCGTGATAGCACAAGGAAGGTCACACATAAGCTCGACAACAACCAAGGATTTCTTTGATGTAGCCTTGCCAAACTCAAGATCAAACTCCTGAAGGATGACGATCCAATGGGAGTACTTGACCCCGAGTACCTAACGAGTCAAAATGTAGTACATCGGGTTCTGGTCTGCCAATATGGTGGTAGTGCGAAGCAGAATGTAGTGATAAATTTTTTGCACAACAATGACTGTGGCCAAAGCCAGCTTCTCCACATGTGAATAATGGGTTTCAGAATCGATAAGATTCTTACTGGCGAAATAAATCACATGCTCCTGACCATGGAGATTGTCCTACACTAAAACCATAGCGATGGTAGTAGCGGAGGCAGCAATATACAAGAGAAAGTCCTTTGAATAATCCGGGGGGTGTATCACGGGTGAATGAGTTAGAGCGTGCTTAAGATTATCAAAGGCGCATTGGGCCTGGTCATCCTAGAAGAATGGAGTGTTCTTCTTGAGGAGACGCATATAACCGTGCGTTTTCTTAGCGAAATTGCACACGAAACGGTGGAGAAATTTTTCCTTCCCTTGAAAACTTTGGAGTTCAAGGATATTGGTTGGGGCTGGTAGATTAATGATAGCGGCAATCTTCAAAGGATCGATCCAGATGCCATCTTTGGATACCACAAATCCAAGGAGATGTCCCGTCTCAACACAAAAAACACATTTATGTGGATTGAGCCGTATATTATAATGATGACATCTTAGGAATATGGCTCTAAGATGACTAGGATGGTCCTCCCTTCGCTGTGAATGAGCAAGGAGGTCGTCAAGATATGGTTCAACAATATGTTTAATGCCGTGAAACGCATAGGACACCGCACGCTGGAATGTGGCTCCAGAATTTTTCAAGCCGAAAGGTAACTTCTTATATGCAAAGGTTCCCCATGGGCAAATGAATGTCGTCTTATGCTGATCGAAGGGAAATATCTCAATCTAATTGTAGTCGGACAAGCCATCCATGAATGAAAATATGACACTTCCAGCACAGTTGTCGATAATCTGATCGATGTGCAGGGTAGGAAAGTTGTCCTTGGGACAAGCTTTATTTAAATCCCTAAAGTCGATGCAGACTCTAATGGTGCCCTGCTTTTTATTGATAGGGACAACATTCGATACCCATTCTGTCAGAGGTACAGGATAAATAAAACCAGCTTTCAGAAGTTTCTCAATCTCAGCTTAAATAGCTACGGCCTTCCTAGGATGGACTTGCCTAAGTTTCTACCTGACAGGTTTAGTCATGGGATAGGTTTTAATCTCGTGGACCACAATGGAAGGGTCAATCCCCGACATCTCTTCATAAGACCAGGACAAAATATCACGGAATTCCTTAAAAAGTGCCTTATATGCTTCAGATTCATCTATGGAGCAATTTTTCCCAACATGAACGTGCTCGATAACATCAGGCTTGGTTGATATGTCAATTGGGTTCGTCTGAGTAATGTTGCAAAGGTTTCCTTCAGAATCTGTATCTTGCAACAATATAGGACTTTGCGGGACATTGATAATATCAGTAGGAAACAAGGATGCAAAATCATGGCTGCCCAAACTGGTATTGGGGAGGAACATGGATCTATAATGGTGATCCTCCCAAGTGGGCCCATCCGTATTCATGATCTCTATAATGGACTCGTCAGAAGGAAAAGTCTCAGAGAGATAATCTAGAATCGAAAGAGAAGGTTCTAACCAGTACGGTAAATGGTAAGGATCCGAAGCCACTAAATGAAGGCCATCAGTGTAATCATCGGAACAAGTTTGAATGGTGTCATACATAGCTTTGTGCGGGCTCAACGAGGTGGACTCAACAACATTTTGGCCCTTGGGCTCAAAATCAAATGAGGTGATCATATGTACTGTCGCGATATCCGTGCTAGGAGGAGTAGAGGGAAAAATACCCATAAGGGATGAATCCTTCAGCATACCTATCCCAATCAACTGGTAAGGAGGAGGGGACTAACCTAACATGGGGATGTTATTAGTTGTGGAAGTAGTAACATCCGGCATACAGAAATCAAGCTGGTCAATGGTAACAATTCTCCCAAGGTGCGGGAGTCAGACCATTTCAAATACTATTGAAGCAATAGCATTCATGGCATAGAACCAATTCCTTCCTAAAAGGAAGTTATAATCCAAAGGGGCATCTACCACTTCTACTTGGATGGAAATAGTTTTGCCCCCCAGCTCGACCGCAAGGGTTGATATGAGACCATGGGGTTGGAAACCCTATCCATCAAATGCTTTAAGGGTCGTAGGTGATGTAACAAGCTCGGGAGAGCCAAGCGCTTTCCAACAAGTCAGAGATAACACCGAGGTCAAAGTCCCTTCATCTAGTACCGTTCGAAAGACTTTCTTTCCCACTACTTTCGTAATGATCTGAAAAGCAAGTTTATGCGGTAATCTAGGTTTATAGTTCTCAACGTTGAAATGAATCAAGTTAGTGTTATCCGGGTCTATAGCTCCTAAAGCTGTCAACAAGTTCTTGCATTGTGTGGGGAAACTTTGGAGTACTTCTAGGGTAGACATCGCACAAGGTGCCTGAGCAAGATCTTCAACTGCATTATAAAATTGAGCAGCTCGGGCATTGGGATTAAAGACAGGCTTCCAAAGAGTACTCTTTGGTGGGCACAAGATCATGTCGAGAGTAGGCTTCTCGGTAGACAAGGGAACAGTAGACGAGGATTCCGGAGAACTAGTAGAGGGAGCTTTCCCTGAAGAAGATTGATCTTCGTTCGTATCTACAGGTTTATCATAATTCTGGCTTCGAGTTTGCAGATGGATGGTATCTAAGGACATCATACGAATTTCCTCCGATGAACTAGAGTTACCCTGGTTGGACATGTGGTCTACCAGTTGTTGTTGAGAGGGAAAGGAATCCGTAAGTACTGCAGGTGCGGGATTGGACTTCAAAAACTGGGAGATTTCGTCTCGACGGGGACACTCCTTTGAAAAGTGGTCACCACCGCATAACAGACAAGGATATTTAGCCTTCCTTTTCCCTTTGTCATTGTCATTATTGGTTGATCATGGGGTCTCCTGTTGGTTTCCAGGTTTTTTATTTTGATTTTTACCTTTCTTTTTATTACCTAAGTCTTGAGTACTTTGAATAGAATTGACCTCGGCAGAAACCTTGGGAGTCGAAGGAGTAGCAGTTTGGTTTTACTTGGCAGGTTTCACTACGGATGGGGACTAGATTGAACCAACAATCCCATCAACAAGTACTTCTTCTAGTGGCTTGGCAGGGTCAGTGCTGGGGCAAGGAGCTTGAGGAATCAGGTCATAAAGAGTCCTGGACTAGGAATAGACCAAGTCTAGGTACTGAGCCCGACTAATAGCCTACTCTTCGGTAACGGCACCGCCCATGGCCACATCTCGGGCAATAGGAGGCAACAAGGACTTAGTGAACCAATCAGCTAATAACTGATCCGGAATAGGGGCCTTAATAAGCCTTCTCCGCCTTCTCCACTCAGGAATATGATCAGAAATGTGGGTGGAGGTGTTATGTCGTAGAGAATTCAAAAGATCAGTGCCCGTTTGATAACGAATAAGGACTTGAAAATGCGTAAGAAATAATGTTTCCAACGAGCCAAAATCCACAAACGAATGTTGTGGGAGTTCAATGTACCACTTTGCGGCCGTACTGGTCAAAGTTTGCTGAAAGAGTCGTAACCGAACAGAATCATCCATGAGGGAGTTCGAAGAACACCACAAATGAAAAGTCATAACATGGTTTTGCGGATCTTCACCCTGCTTCCCATCGAATTTTGGAATATCCGATAGTAACTTTACCAGAATGGGAGACCACGAGGGATTGTGTCGAATGGGATCATTAATCAACTTGGACAAATCAGGCAAGTCCAAAGTTGCTAGGAAAGGTAACTGTCTATTGGGTTCTACATACTGGTAATATTGATATGGCATATAGTTACCAATAGGGCCATAGGTAGACTGATAAACAGGTTGCTGTGAGGAAGAACCACCGGAAAATCCGCCCATGGGGGGTTGATTTCCGAAATTAGGACCGCTAGGACCACCAAGGCCTCTAGGAGGAGGACCACCAGAGCTACCGGGACCACCAGGACCACCGGGACCACCAGGACCACTGGGAGGCAGACCACCAGACTCTCCAGAGCCTCCAGGAGGTGGAAAACCTCTAGAGCCACCAGAACCACTAGGTGGAGGGCCACCAGACCCCTCAGAGCCATAAGGAGGAAAGCCACCAAGTCCCCCAGGACCACTAGGACCACCAGGGTCATGAAGAGGACCACCAGATCCTCCAGGACCATTAGGTCCCCTAGGGGGAGGACCTCCATAAGGTGGTCCTCCTGCACCTCCTGCAGTATGTCTAGGTATCCCTCCCATGGATGGCATGTAAGACCAGTTGGGTTTCCCCCATGGCGTAAAACTGTTACTAGGGTATGGAATTCCAGTAGGATTAGATGAATGATTACCTATAGGTATTTGATAACCATAACTACTAGAAGACTGAATGGTAACAGGTTGTGCCCCCAAGGGCTGACCTGAACTAGATGGGGGATTTTCCACATTAGTGTGGGAGGGAGGGACAAAAACTGTAGATGTTTCTATGTTAGAGGTCTGCTCTTGACTAGGTACAACTTCGATATCAGATAACGTAGGTCGTGCCGGGGGTCTCCCCCTGGCATTCAAAGGTACTAGCGAAACAGGAATTGAAGGTTGGGCCCCAGATGCAAAAGACCTGGGAGGATTTGGAACAGACATAACATAAGAGGTGAGAGGGGTGGAAATTTGACCTAGTTTGTGGGTTGTTAATGGATGATCTACAATCGGCTCAATGGGTCTCATAGAATCGGCCAGTGAACGATATCCCACAGGAAGAGATGTGGATCGTACTGGTGTAGATCCTAGTAGGTTATCAATCTGTTTTTCTACCTCCTGTGCATGGAGAATAGTAGCACAGTATTGTCTGCATTCTTCTTCACTCTTAGGAGAATTTACACAGGTGCCAAATGAGGCAATGTCCTATCCGATAGGTGTCTCCCAAAAAGGAGCATTAGGACCAAATTTCGGACGGGTATCATCAACATGAACTTCCAAGGGAAAATGGAACGATGAATCTTCCCAGGAAGGTTGTTGGACCAAGGGAGGCGAGTGTGAAGAATATGGTACTCCACTTTCCACCACCACATTATCCCCCACTTGGGAGGTGGTAGCAGCTCCTTAGTCGATAGCTTCCATTGGATTTTCTCCTGAAACAGGAATAAAATCAGGTGGCAAGCCCCGTACTCTCCTGAACTGTCTTAACTCAACCAGTTTGTACAGTTCCTATCTAACCTAGGGTCTGAAAATCTAGAAACAAACACACCAAAAGACTTCCCTACTCAAGCTATAGGTCAAAACAAGCAGACTTAAAATGACAGGAGGAGTTCAAAAGTCAGGTCTCTCACTAGGATTGTCAAGCAGGTGCCACTCGCGATATACCTCGAGGGTACGTGCATAGTAATCTCCCCAAATGCTATTTTCGATGTATGGCTCCAAACAAGACGACCAAAGGGCTTTTCTCAGATATATAAGGTACCCTAGTGGGGTCTCCCAATATACTCAAGGTATGTGGGAGCTCAAATTGGTAGTAGTGTTGTCTAATACATAATCGTACACAAGGGGCCTTCTGATATACAATCGAGTACGTGAAGTACCTTTCTATATACCTCAAGGGTACGTGAAAGGTCGTTCGATATATCGATGGTACGTGGAAGAACCGCGCGAGTCCCAGAATGTAATGCTGACAAAATAACGACAGCTCCTATGCTTTACGACTCCCGAACACGTCTCTAACCAATCACTCAAGTTACTACATAAATTTTAACCTATAACTACCATTAATTTTAACTTGTACGGTTAGGTGAATGCATGATGTTTTGACAGAAAAGTAAAACCATGCAATATTCTTGTGTAAATGTTCACTTTACCGTTCAATATGCCTACTTACGGGAGGGAAGAGAGTGTTTTTATTTTTGTTTCAAAACCAAAAACCATTCTAATCAACAGTCATGAACATCAAATCAAAGACATGCAAATACTTTTACAAACCAAAAATCTTCTTTTCGAAAGCAAATGAGAAGGGTGAGAATCTCTTTTCCTAAAAGAACAACACCAAGCACACCTATATGCCAATGCACTCTAACTTTTCAAATTTCTCAAAAACATAAGCAAATCTAACTTAAAACTACCAATTTTTTTTATTTTGATTGAGATAGTCCTATATGCATGAGAGACGAAAGATCATAAAGGTTCTGAAAGCTTATAAAGCCAATCAGAAATCCCAAATCCAACGCTCAAATATGATGTCCTAATCTCAAGCAAAACTTTTCTTTTTTGAAGAAAAGAAAAAGAATTTTACTATGCAAGCAAGAAATGAAACCTAGAAGCTAATCTAGTGTCCTTCTTTCAGTATATGCAACGAAAAGAGAGTTCAATGAGCACCCAAACTTTCAGAAAACAAGAAATCCTTCTTTAAGCACAACCAACAAGCAAGAAGTGGATGAACAATCAAAAACACTAAACAAATTTTTGAAATTCCACTCAAATCAATCTTAAACCATCAAAGCAGCAAGCCACACACATTAGATTCAGTAACACAAGCCTGATAACATAACTGAAAGCAATCAAAATTCCAAATTTTTGCAAAGAAAAATGAGGACAAAGGGTTTTGGACTAATGCCTACCTAGAACCGCGCTTCATAGGTGTTGTAAGGGCATTTCCAAAGCAGCACTGCTCCTCGCAAACCAAATACATGCGGTGGCACTGCTTACTTCTCACTATGTTTAGGCAGTGGCACCGCTCCTCGCACAAAGCATGGCCGCGGTTCCCTGTAGATGGCCAAAACAAAAAGAGAACAATGGATCATATCAGAAAAGACTAGATCAAGGCAAACACTATCGAATTGAATGTGGTAACAGAGCATAAAAGACCGAAATGACTCATATTTGAATAGATCTGGAGATTTCAAACCCAAATAATACAAATCAGAAAGTAGATCTGACTGAAAAGAGTTGAAGAAAACAGATCCTGGATTCGGACAAGAGTTGCAGACTGAGGAAGATCAGAACAATTGAATACTTATCCCCAGTGGAGTCGCCATATTTGTTAGCCGGAATATTTCACCTCCTACGAACAGCAAGGTGTTCCGCTGGTATGAATGGCTCAGATCCAGAACAAATAGATCACAGAGGCTGATAACTCTCCCTAGATGATGTAGATATCTGGAATACAAGGCTTTGATAGTCCACCTATGTACTTGCAATTAAGCTCAACACGAAATATATCAAAGCAACCAAAATATGATCTACTAACCTATGCTAGTGACTAAGGAATCTAACAATATATATCTGAAATCAAACATCGACAATATATATGGGACAGAAAATCAACTTGCATTAGAAATATGAAGAATTTTACAACCAAACCTTAGTGTTGACATGCATCTCCATGAAACCAGCTCTTCATCCCCAAAAGCTCAGACTCTAGCTCTCTATGCTCTCTCCAAATGATCTTGGGCCAAGAATCAATCCAACAGCATAACAATACCTTCAATGTTCTCCCCTCAACCATGGCTATGAGCTCATATTTATAAGGCTTTAATGGATAGAGATGGTTGAGAAATTAGTGGGTGAGGTGGCCTCTAAGATCCTAGGATGAGGGATCTCGAGCTCAACCAACCCACAACAGTAGGGATAAGGCAGTACACGAGGCTTATCATCTAGAAGCCTCGAGAAACTTCTCTTTTTCCCTTTTTACTCAGGGTACCGCGCTTCTCCTTCTATGACAGAGTGGTTCTAGTAATAACCGCCTATGGACCAAGGGCGATGGGCGGTGGCACCGCTTGTGGACAACCGATGAAAGGCGGTGTGAGCAAGGGTACTGCTCCTGGATAAAGGGGCATGCACGGTGCTGGGAATTTGTGTGACAGGTTGATAAAAAAACCATTTAGTGTTCACTCCAGGAGCTGGGATTCAAGGCAAGTAGGTATGTCAAATGTCTTATCACATGATGGTGACAGGATTTTGGTATAACATTTTGTTAAGTTGCTCTAAAGTAAGTTGAAAGAAAAAATCTTGATTTACATGTGTGCACATTAATTGTTTGTTTTGTTTTATCTGTTATATCTTGTAGTACTTTTATCTTGAAATCATTACTCTGTCCATTTAAGTGTCCTTATACAATTAGTTAGTAGTAATTTGTGTTATAGTAGTAGTTATTGCTTTTAGTTTATTTTAAGCGAAAAGTGGGAGTCGAGAAGAAACAATTTAAATGTTCAATTTTCGACATTTCGGATTTCGGAAATTGTATGTTCACTTTTTAGAGGCAAACCGATGAAAAATAACGCAAAGTGAATTTAAAATAACGATGGACTCAGCAGAGGAATAACTTTTGCGAAAAAAATACGAACAGTGAAAATGAAACCTAAAAATCGACGCTTTCCAGTTTCCAATACCCGAATGTCGATAATCGGAAATAGGAACTTCGAATTTCTTTATTTGAAACCAAAAATCCAATCTTGGTGAATACATATGGTGTTATTTATTAGAAAACATAGGACATAGGATTTCTACAATCTGAAATGTCGCAAAATTGGAACTCAGAACATTAGATGTTCCTTATTCGCAAATCCTAAATTGGAACATATGGTGTTCCTTATGGGAAAACATAGGAGATAGATTTCCGGATTCCGAAATGTCGGAAATCGAAATTAGGAACATGGACATGTTCGTATTTGAACGAGATTTTTGGATATGTCGCAAAATCAAAAATCAGAACATAGCATGTTCCTTATTGGAAAGCATAGGACATAGATTTTTAAATTTTGAAATGTCGAAAAATCGGAAATAGGAGCATGGACATGTTCGTATTTGAACACATAGGATTTCTGGATTTCTAGATTTTCATACGTAGCATTTTCAGAATCTGAAATGTCGAAAATTAAAACCTATGGTGTTCCTTCTTGGAAAACATAGTATTTCCGGATTTCGAAATGTCAAATATCACAAAGCGAACATGGATATGTTCCTTATTTGAAACAATAGGATTTTCGTATTTCGAAATGTCGAAAATTGTGGAATGGCATATCGGAACATACGATGTTCCTTATTGGATAATATAGTAAATCGCGCATACCGCAAATAACCCTAACAAGAACTGGAATTTCCTAATCTCAATATATAATTTCGGAAATCGGGTATTGTGTTCAAAAATGGGAATTTTTTTATATATATTGGAAATTATATGATTTTATTTAATTTAGAGATATGAGTTAAAAAGTCATGAAAATTTACTAATTTTAAAGAATACTAATTTTTAATTTACACAGTAAATTTTTAAGAAACATTTTTTTGTAATTGTATTGCATTTATATTTTTCTTATGGTATATGAAGTTTATAGATTGAATAATAACAATTATTTCTATTAATAAATATGAAGTTTAACTTTGGATGCAGATGATGAGATTCAAATTGGCAAGGATGGAATGGACAACAAGAGCTATCTGTTGAGATGCAGAGCATTTAATGCGGTTGCAGTAAGCTTCATGATTGTTGGATCTTGAGCTGCTCAAGACCCAACGGTGATCAAGCCTATTGCAGCCGCATTAAATGCTCTGCAACTCAATGGATAGTTGTTGCCTGGAATGGACAGGGCTATTGTGGCATAACCACGTTGTGCTTGTCACCCGATCACATTGCCACCTATTCTACAGTCATTACGCATTAATGAAGCGGGTCTTGTTGTCCTATTCTACAGTCATTATGCATTAATGAAGCGGGTCTTGTCTTGTTGTCCTATTCTGCAATCATTACGCGTTAATGAAGCGAGTCTTGTTGTCCTATTCAGCAGTCATTACACATTAATGAAGTGGGTCTTGATTTCTAGGCTAACCAACTTGGTCATCAGTTGAGTTTTAATGCTAGGATTACAGTTGATTTGGTAGTCACGTCCATCATGAAGAGTGGCACTTCCACTGCTATAGTAGGTTTGATTCGTGAGTTTAGGTACAACACAATGATGATTAAATTTTCTGGTTATTGTATCCCATGATTGGGCAGGACGCAAGAAGGCATCATGCAGTTGATCAGTCAAATAGACGTTGTGAAAAAGGAGTTGATTGTGTTTGTTGGTATTATTTCTGTGTAACTGGTTTCTCTGCCAAGTTAATAACAATTTTTGTATATGCACGATGGTTGGTATGGCTAATCCTCTTTATCCCTTTTCATTTTTTCTGATACGACATTAATTAGTCCCTATCGACGAAGTTCTGTCAGTACTCAACTAAGCCACGATTTGAACTGGTTGTCATTTCATTATCTCCTTACGATGCAATTTGGCTTGGTGAGGGACTGAAAGTGGTAAAGCAATCTTTTCTTGCCATTAATGGTTGTCGTGCCTCGTGTTGGTTTTAGCGTGGTTATGAGCCTTTCTCCCTCACTTTGTTCAGCTATTTCTTGGCTGGTTGCTCGGGTCTTGTGGCACTTTTTTTTTTCCATATTTTGTTGCAAAAACTTTTGTGTCTGCCTTTGTTGGGTTTTCTTCTACATCTGAAACATCATACTATGTTCAAGCAACGTGGAATGTCTCGTTGTTTTGTGAGTGGTGGTGGTCGTTTGCAATGAGCGGCGTGGGTGACAAAGGTAGATGGCTATAACAATGAAATTTCTCTGCAAGTTCAATCAACAATAGATGACTAGGAAACCAGGATTGCAAAGGAGAACCTTGTTCGTGATACTAATGGTGGTAACCCGAATCACTATTGGATCGTCAAAAATATGGTGGGCACGCTCATGGAGGAAACTCTAGCCTGATGGAACCATACTAAATTGGTTATTGTACAGGCTATGACCAAAATGGTAGAATTAGATATGGTCATAACGCAAAGAAATGTTATGGCCATTTGGAAAAAATTAGCTCAGGGATTTTACTCCTTTGGTGATGGAGGTAGCGGTAGTGTCTGTATGGCTCCATATGCTTCAATGAATGTCGACCCTACCGTGCATGTTGCTTCTACAGTTCCTGTTCGGATTCCAAGAATGATTAGTCATCTTTCCAAATGAGCTCGTGGATCTGATGCTTCTGTGGGGAAAGTGGATGCTTCTATGGGGAAAGTGGATGCTTCTGTGGAGAATGCGGATGCTTCTGTGGGGAAAGCGACTTTCTTGGCCTGAAGCCCAGTGTATTATCTTCAGACGAGGAATTCTTTGGGCCTCGTCGTATAGTTGAGGAAATACAAGACACGCATGACCCTGCTATCACTATCAGCGGTGTTAATCCATGAGGTTCTTTTTGTTTTGTTTGTCTATTTGGATTCCTTTTGTTTACATTTAAGTTTATGCTCATTTTTAGTTTTTCGGGTGTCTTGATAAACATTTCTTCATAGTAATTTTGTATGTAGCCCCCCATGTATCACATGGGTTATTGTGGCTCTTATGAATATCTCTGTAATTTTGTTTAAACTTTACTTAGGCAGCAGATTCCATTTTATGTATTGTTTTTATGCTCTTCACACTACAATTCTAGATTTTTCCACTCCTGACAAACAAGGGTGGTTCTTAGACCACTGTTTTCAGTTGACCAGAATTCTTGATATTTTGTAATTTTTTGTATAGTTTATTAATAGCAATTTAGGCTTACCAAAAAAAATATGAAGTTTAAAGATCTAATATATCTAAATATATTATTTCTCTTAATAAACCTAAAGTTTAAAGATGTATTATTCATGAAGAACCAATGACAATTATTTATGTTAATAAATATAAAGTTAGAAAATGTTCTGACATTGAGATGACTGAATGCATTTATTGTTCATTTATTTTAAAACATTGTTTAAAAATATTTTTTTGAAAGTCGAAATTGGGAAATAAGATATAGGCTCCAATTGGAGAGCTAGATTTACCGTAAACATTTGTGGCACAGAGAAAAGAACACGAACAAAAAAAAAAACTTGAAATCTAAAAAGTCTAAATTATCCAAACTAAAGCATGGTTTTATATAGATCGCCTAATTGAAGTTTTTCGATTTGTGGTACCCGGAGGTCGAAAATCGCAAATAGGAACTTTGACATTTTTTTATTTGAAAAAATAAAACTTCCGATATTGGAAATGTCGCAACCTGGAAATTGGGGAATTGGAAATTGGAACATAGGGTGTTTCCTGTTAGAAAACATAGAACATAGGATTTCTGGAATTCAAAATGTTGGCAATTGAAAATTTGGCATTCGCAAATTGGAAAATCGGGTGTTCTTTAATGCAAAACATAGGATTTGCGGAATGCGAAATGTCAAAAATGGGAAATCAATGGATAAAATGTGTTGATTTATATATTGATTTTCCATTACAAGCTTGACATATGAAATGTACATTCAAAAATGTGTTTATTCAATTTACATACTATTTTATTACAACTCATAAATGGTTATTTATTTCTAATACTAATTTATGAATTAGTATTACCTCACACAAAATAGTATTACCTCACGCATTAAACCGAGTGAACTCAGTCAACTCATCATGTATTTCGTTTCGAATCTCTATCTCGGATGACTTTCACAAGTATGAGATACTACTTGCAGTTATATATAGTGATCTTGTAGAAAATTGACAACTAATAGAAGGAACTTTAATCAAAATTACCCAATGTTTGTGTAACATTGTACATAATGTAACGTACGTTTAATTTCTTCGTTCTTTTTCTCTCAATCAGTTTTCCACTGTTGATGCATCCAATGTTATAGCAAAGTTTGGAATATTCAAGGCCGAGTTATTGCCAAGACAAACATACATTAATATGGCAACCAACAACGCTCTTGAAATACATATATATGCATTCAATGAAATGGCACTTTCTTTGTATGAGCAAATACAAATAGGAATAGTGTACATGGTATCAATTGGCACATATTTAAACACAGTTATTTTAGAAAGTCTTAAGAAAGTTGTTAAATTGTTTAGGCTAAATATTTTTAAATGAAAAAATACAATGCACTTAAATAAAGTATTTCAATGAGTATGGAAATAACGAAAGAGATGTTAACAATTTAAAATATATGCAGTGGTGTTGTTTGGAAAGTGGAAAAAAATAAATTTGTAAAGAAAAACATTAGCGGAATTTGAAAAGAATGAAATACTAAATCCAAACATGTTTCGGAATCCCAAATATCAGAAATCGGAAATAACAACAACCAGAGTAATGAAATATGTTAATGTGAATTATTTTGTTTTTTATATATGTTACATTCATTTATTATATACTAATATATGAATAACAAGATTTATATTTATGACGACACTGGTGCAAATAAAGGTTTAAGATAAATGAAAATTCAATTTTGCTTGTCGATGTTAGACAAAAGTTATTTATAAACAATGACAATGTTGGACAAGCTAAAAGGTGGAAACATTTCCATACGTTTTGGTAGCTAAATTTGCAATCGTCGTAAAGGTGAAAAGCTTCCAAGTCTGAAGAATGCTTTAGCAAAATGTTGGATATTATATTCTCCAATATTGCATTTACAACCAAATTCAGTCTAAAAGACTTGATCCTGGCCTCCTCTTCATTATGATCATCCAAAAGGAGCCGCAGGGGAAAGATGGTGAGTTCGGGAATCTGGGTGTAGAGAAATCTCCATCCGTGAGAAAGAACAGAGCATTTAATAGCCTGTTTAAAAAGATATAGCATAGTAGCATATCTAGAAGCCTCAAGAATAAACATGTTGCAGTTTCATTACTCATAGTGATGGAAGACAATTGAGAAGCAGGGTAAACAAATAATGATACCTTATGTAAGTCACAACAAGTAGAGAAATAGAAGGAAATGCCTAATCTTCACCAATCCCATGTCTCTCCAGATACTATAGGCCCTTCATTGGAAGTAGCACTGCCAACTTATCTTCCCATCTCTTCCAATTCTGGGCTTTGATATCACCATGCTGTGATTTTTTTCTTCGACATCCATGAGAGGGGAAATAATGATGCTTACGAGTGCAATTTTTGTGCACATAAAAAACCATAAATGAGGTCCAAATAATATTTTCCTCCGTAGGTGGCTCTATTTATTGACTAAATCTTCCGATATGTTATTATGACTTTGCGATTTTCATGATGTAGTATAATCTATAACTTAGGATTAATGTGATCTGTATATAATTCGTTCATCTCTTGGAGTACGCGAAAGGTCAGTTAAACGTACTGAAATACCTTGGATTTGAAAGATTTGTTGTTTGCAGCGCGTGATAATGCTTTTCACTTAATGATTAAGCAAGAGAAAACTAGTATAGGGCTTTCATGTAGTATGGTATGGAAGCAAGGGTACTCAAAACAAGAAATATGCATACGATCATAAAATCGTATGAGGTGACAAATGTCGATGAGGTGACAAATGTGACAAATGGATCAATGATGTGACAAATGTATACCCAGTATGGATCGATGAGGTGACAAATGTCGATTTTACACAGTATGAGATGACTTGACGCTGATAACAAGTGAGAGTGATAGTCACTTATGCAATTAATATGATGACATTATGACAGAAAGACGTGGCGTTATGTTGATGTTATGATAACAAATGAGTGTGACAGTCAAATCTGCGATTAATATGATGACGTTATGGTAGAAAAGGGCGGCATTATCATGAAGTTAAGATATTTCAGTACGTTTAAGTGATTTTTCGCATCATCTAAGAGATGAGGGAATTATATACAGATGACATTAATCCCAAGATATAGATATATACAACATCATGAAAATTTCAAAATTATAATAAATGTTTATAATTTTATTGAACATATATATATATATATATATATATCAAATACCAAATACTAAAATACTATATATCCACATATCCGAGTACATATATATAATAAATAAGAATAGCAAAGGACATATGTTTCGGGTTTGCAATATTCGAAAGATCGACAAAACAAAATCGCGAAAGAAACAAATTATTTTAACAAAAATGTGAATATCGGGTTTTTGATATTCGAAATATCAAAAATTGGAAATCGCGGAGACAGCAAATAACTATAACAAAAACTGGAATACTGACCAGTATTAGAGAATGATAACTATGTCCTATGTTTTCCAATAAGGAACATGCTATCTTCCGATTTCTGATTTTGCAACATGTGTTCAAATACGAACATGTCAATGTTCCTATTTCCGAATTTCAACATTTCAAAATCCAGAAATCTATGTCCTATGTTTTCCAATAAGGAACACCATATGTTTCGATTTTGAATTCCCCAATTTAGGATTTGCGAATAAGGAATACCATATTTTTCGATTTTGCGACGTTTCGGATTGCAAAAATCCTATGTCCTATGTTTTCCAATAAAGAACACCATATGTATTCCCCAAGATCTTATTTGCGACATTTTGAATCTCGAAAGTTTTGTATTTTCAAATAAAGAAATGTCAAAGTTCCTATTTCCAATTTTCGAAGTTCGAGTATCAGAAATCAGAAAACCTCGATTTTCACGTTTTATTTTCACTGTTTGTATTATTTTCGCATAATTTACTCCTCCGCTAAGTCCATGCCTATTTTAAATTCACTCTTCATTATTTTTCATCGATCTACCTGTAAATTTGGCGGACATTTGGTCTCTAAACTTGGTTTCATTCTGTATATCGACCTAGTCAAATGGGTAGTTAACGATGTAAGCTTTAAACAAAAGTTTTTCACTGACCAGTACTGGAGAACGATAACGAAAGACATATCAGCAAAGCTTTGTAGTGACCTTGCAGCTTTAGGGTAAGTTCCTTACCAAAAACAAGTATATCATAAAAACTAATACCTATAATTTTATTGACATAGCATGAGTATTACACCATTATGAAGGTACATAATCAATACAAGTCACAACCCTTTTGCAACACAACAGGAGTAACAGCCAAGGACACATATCTGATTTCGGAAATCCAATATTGTGTTTTGGAAATCGGAAATTGAAAATGCGAAAATGTTTTTTGATATTTATTTAAATTTAATTTAAGGAAATAAGATTTGATCTAAAATTTGTCTACGTTAATTATTTCCTGATATAAATATATTTCATTAATCTAATTTTCGACATTTCGGATTCTGAAAAATACTATGTTTTGTTATAAGGAACATCAATATTCCAATTTCCAATTTGCGCATTTTTTATTTTCGACATTTCGGATTCCAGATATTGTATGTGTTCAATATTGTTCGCATTATTTTCAAATAACTTATCTCTCAGCTAAGTGAATCGTTATTTTAAATTCGGTCTGCGTTATGTTTAATGGTTGTGCCACAAAATTTGGTAGATATTTTGGCCTCTAAATTGTTACAATATGTGGAGATTGAAGTTAGATTGCATATTTGTATGTTAAGAAAGAAACCCCTTTTACCTATATATTTTTCAATTATCCAAATTACATATTTCATTACTTTGGTTGTTGTTATTCATTAACATATTTGATTAGTCTGGCTTGTATCCATTTGAACTATAAACGTTTCAAAATTGTGTGAGGAAACCGCAAGTCATCAAAATATAAATTAAGAATCCAGAATTCAACATTTCTGTTTTCGGAAATCTATGTTCTATGTTTTCCAATAAGGAACACCAATTCTTCCGATTTTTTATTCCCTGTTTCCTATTTCTGACATTTCAAATCTTGAAAGTTTTGTATTTTCAAATAAAGAAATGTCAAAGTTCCTATTTTGCGGTTTGCGACATCCGGGTATCAAAAATTGGAAAACTTCGATTTTGAGACTTTATTTTGACTATTCGTATTATTTTCGCATAACTTATTCCTTCGCTAAGTCCATCCTTATTTTAAACTCACCCTGTGTTATGTTTGATCGTTGTGCCTCTAAATGTGCCGCAGATTGTGGCCTCAAAATTGGTACAATTCGTGGAGTCTGATTTTAGCATGTTTGTATGTTAAGAAAAGAAACCCCTTTTACCTATGTATTTTTCAATTATCCAAACTTGCTTTCATTCTATATATCCTCTTGGTCAAGAGGGTACCTGATGATACAACCTTTAAACAAGCTTTAGGTTTTTCGATTTCCGACAATTCGGATTCCAAATATTATATGTGTTCAAATAAGAAACTGCCTATGTTCCTATTTCCAATTTTCGAGATTTGGGATTCTGAAAATCCTATGTCCTATGTTTTCCATTAAGGAACACCATATGTTCCGATTTTTTATTCTGCAAGATCCGATTTGCGACATTTTCGATCTCGAAAGTTTTCTATTTTCAAATAAAGAAATGTCGAAGATAGTATTTTCAACTTTTGAGGTCGGGGTATTCAAAACCAGAAAACCTCGATTTTGAGGTTTCATTTTAACTGTTCGTATTCTTTTCGCATAACTTATTTCTCCGCTAAGTCCATCCTTATTTTAAACTCGCTCTGCATTATGTTTAATCGCTTTGCCTCAAAATTTGGCATAGAATTTGGCCTCTAAATTGTTACAATTTGTGGAGACTGATGTTAGCCTGCATATTTGTATGTTAAGAAAGAAACCCCTTTTACCTATGTATTTTTCAATTATCCAAATTACCGATTTGGAGAATAATATGAAAGACATATAAAAAAGTATAGTTATTTCCTACTTAATAACTTTCACAACGAGTGTCTGTTGGAATATATAGCTTGATCTAGTACCTTCTATAGACCTTATACCTTCTAGATCATAGCAACTTGCTCGGATACCATGTTGGAATAGAAAAGTCAAGCTAAACTAGTTAACATATCTAAGCAACCAACAACATATCATAAAAGATAAGAACAGGAAAAGAAAAGGACAAGAGAATACCGATATACACGGTTCACCCTAATGGGTTACATCCATGGGAGGGTAGTCTTCTATTATCTCCGGAATGTCTTCTTCAATCTTACAAGAGAGCAAAACACAAATACCTCAAAGAATATAGATGATGTACAACAGATAAACATTATCATATAATCAGATAAACGGCGGTGATAAAAAAAAAAGAGGCTATAACTTGGTCAGTTTTTACCGGAATGTTTATTATAATATGTTTTTGGAATTTAAAATGCCATTCTGGATCCACCCACACAACCAGAACAGAAAACTGGGTATTTCTGAGCATCCTTTCAGTAATAAAAATGACAATTATGCAAAAGGGTCGTAACTGGGTCAATTTTTACCAGTTTTTTTTATTATAACCTGTTTTTGGAATTGGAACAGCCATTATGTATCCACCCAATGTGACCATAACAGAAAACTGGGCATTTCTAGGCTTCTTTCGATAATTAAAAAAAAAATGACAGTTATAAAAAAAGGTCGTAACTTGGTCGTTTCTTACCTAATATTTTATTATAACCTGTTTTTGGAATTGAAACAACCAATTTGTATCCACCCACGAAACCAGAACAGAAGACTAGGATTTTCTAGGCACATTTTTTTCATAGGGTTTATTAAGGTTTCTTATTTCTTGACAAAATTTCACTCATTATGACTTTCGAAGTAGCTTTTGTTCCTGAATTAGTAGGTTCTAACTATCTTTCCTGGAATAGAAGAAAGATGATTGATGTTCTCATGAGTAAGAATCTTTGGAGGCTAGTTAATGGTGAACACAAGACACCTACTGCTACTGATGATTTGACTATATCGGAAGCTAAAAGTGATCAAGCAAGGGGGTTCATTGGTCAAACTATTATAGATAGTATTCAGGTAAGTATTGAAGCAAAAGGCAGCCCGGTTCAGGTATGGCAAATTCTTTCCTCTTTATTTGATAAATCTGATGATGTTTCTACATATTATCTTGAAAAGAAGATCTTTGACCTCGAACTTGCTGACTTTGAAAGAGTTGAGTTATATTTTGCTAAATTGAAAACTTTAATTAAGAAATTAAATAGTTGCGGTAAAGATTACAAGAAAACTAACACTGCTCTTATTATTCTTGTAGAACGTAAAATGTCATCTTGTTTTGATATGTTCATCCAAACTAGGAATAGAGCTCTAGAATTGTCTCAAAGTACTACGAAGCAAACTTTTGATCTTTTTTGTAAATGATTGATCAATAAGCAAGAAAGGTTAATTGTTTCAGGACAACTCACACCTAATAAATCTCTAGCTGCACTTAATTAGAATCATAAAAAAAAATTAATAATGCTAAAGGTTATAATCCTTCTAATACTAATTCTGAACATGCTTCTCATGCTTCTATTGAAAATAGTAGACAGAAGAAAGTGTATGATCATTGTAAAACATTGTGGTAAAACTAACCATCCTGAAAAGAATTGTTTTAAAACAAAACGTTTAATGGCTAAAGCTAAAAAGAAAACTTCTGTAGCTTTATGTGCATCTGTTGTTTTGCCTAATAATTCTTCTTCTAACGTGGAATGGATAATGGATTCTGGTGCATCTAAACATATGACTGGTGATGCTTCTTTATTTACTTCTTATGATTGCAGAGGTTATCTTGTTCCTACTTGTGTCTAACGTTCCTATATGGAAGCATTGACATTTTCAAGGCATTCATCTCTTGCATATTAATATCATACTAATAAGAAATGCACCTATGCTTCATATTAGTTGCTTAATGACTAAATTTTCATATATTTAAGTGAAATCTTTGGCTCACTATTTATATGTTGTGGCTGACACTTAATGTGTAAAAGTGACTTCATTTTTCTTAATGAGCAAGTTAATCTTTTATTTGATCATATTATGTTGTCATTCCTTTATATGTTGTTTGCTAACCTTTAGTATGTAAGCATTTTCATTTTTGTATGAACAATTTTGTTTGATGATCTTTATATGCTTTAATCTTGAATATTCTTGTGCAGATAAGTTCTTTGTTTAGGCTTTCACCTTATTCCAGGAAGAATGAAGCACCATCTTCTACTGTTAAAGTCGTGATGTTCATCTATATGATATCATTTTCGATGTATAGACCATTGGTGTCTTGTTTCTTCGATGTTTGAGGTCTTCTACATATATTTATATTGCACCTTGATTGAAAGAATGACTGTTATCTAAATGTGTATTGGCCATCTGAGTTTTTTTTGTACATTGTTGTGGTGTTCTTGGCCACATGTTCTATTGTATCGGCCGTTAGAAGGTATCTGTACAGTGGTGTGGATGTTATATCAGAGTTCTTCAGCTATCATGTATGGTTGTGATGATTCTTGTGGTGATCTAGGCATCTTACGATTGGATTACGTCACATGTTCTCAGCATTTTATTGTTGGGTCTTTCATCGTACAACCTGGTTCGTGTGCACTTTCATGATTCAGTGAGAAGCAGTTGTTCATTGTAAAATTCCATCAACCGAAGTGTTCTTCTTATTTGCAGCTTTGGCTATTCTGGAAGTTGTCATCAAGGGGGAGCAGTAATGACTCCTTCATTCCTTAGTGTTAATGTGGGCCCTTCTCCCAGCCATTATTAAGGGGGAGTGTTGGAATATATTATATTCATTGGAAAGTAATAATGTCTTTGTATTATGTCGGAAGTTGTCTACAATATTATGTAAAAGAGTAATACATTTAACCCATAGTTATATGGTGGTGTATTTACTTGTGTAGAGTATTTGTCCATGGTATTGTATTAAGAGATGTTATTTTGGAGAATTATATTATCCCACATGCAATATGTGAGAGTAATTCCTCCTCATCTCTTAGTATATAATAGGGTCAACTGAGTCTCTACATAATCAAGTATTCTTGATGTAGTAGTGGTACTATTGTACAACATCTATATTATTTGGGGTATTTGTGCTTTGCTCTCTTGTAAGATTGGAGAAGCTTATTCTAGAGGTAATAGAAAAATACATTCTCGTTGATGTAACCCATTATGGTGAACCACGTATATCCGTGTTCTCTTATCCTTTTCTTTTCATGTTCTTATCTTTTATGATATGTTGTTGGTTGCTTAGATAGGTTAACTAGTTTAGCTTAACTCTACTACTATGCACTTGACTCTACTATTCTAACATGGTTAACTAGTTTAGCAGGTTGCTATGGTCTAGTACCTTATATAACTTTCAATCAATAACGATTATCATTTGGGAATTACCACTTTGTTGTATATTTGCTTTCTATTTGGTAGTCATTAGGCTTCTCTTCAGATCTAGGCATGTTTCTGCATTTTTTTACCCTGTTGAGGCCCGGAAATTCGCAGGCAATAACAGTAAGGGAATCTCCCCAGTCAACGTTCCCAACTAGCCCGTTGACCGTTTGGTATGGGGAATCCGTCCAGTTTACGATCCGGCTACCGTAGGTCAAAGTAACAAAACATAGGTTTTACCGGTTGCAGCCCGGCCCACCAAGTTTTTGTATTTTTTGACTTAATGCATGATATGCAAGTGCCTAATTAACAATGCAGGGTGATGAAAATACAAGGATCAGTCACAATGTGATGCGCAGGTTCTTACCTCTCGTCTTAAGCTCACTAGCATCCCAATCACAGACAACAAGATAAAGAAACTAACTACCTAAACTATCCCTAGGGAGCAGAATTATCATTCATTGGTGAGTAATACATTTTGTACAAGCATTTCGAAGAGTTACAGATAGCTGACATTTCTTTCAAGACGCATGAACAAATAAAGATATTTAAACAACCAGATAGCCGATCATTTTATGAACAATACTTATTACTCACAGTGGAAAACATCACAAAATATACTAGAGAACATTCAACAAGAACATAGGTTCAGGAAGTCAAACACTCTCACAGTTAATGAGACACAGCTGAAAACGAAATAGTTCCCCTTCAACATTGTTCATTTAATCACATCGATACATTCCACATCTCGCTTTCTCCAGCATGCCAAAAAATCACAATTTCTGTTTGTAAAACGAAATAGTTCCTCCTACAAGCAAAATTGTTTACAAAATTTTCGAGGGAAAAAGTCCCTTTTCTCAGTTCTACTTTCAAATATTTAAACTACAACTGCAGACCGCTTGGGCTGCCTCCCAAAACGCCTGACTCTTCAGTTCCTCAACGCTTCATATTCCTTTATCTCGCATGCTCGTGGTTGGCTGAATAATTGCCGGAATTCTCAGAGCTGCTCTTCTATCACCATTCATTTTTTGTCATTTTCCTGCGATCCGGCTAGTTTCGGCCTAGCTTCTACCAAACGGTCCATCTTCCTCCACGCCACGGTAGTTTGACCGATCTCCCGAACCAACCTGCAACCAATTGACAAGCATCATTCATTGGAAGGGCGTTTCAAAACACAGCATCAGATTCTACCGATTGAGCGACTATTCCACAGGAAAACGGCCCGTTGAACCCCGGCGGAAGTCGGAAGGACACTGACGTTGGAAGTCAAAGGCTTCGCCCAGCCGCAACGGCGGAAGAGGAAAGGCTGCAAGCGCTCGATGACGCGGGCGGGAAAACTTTAGATCGGAAGTCGGACGGCTTTCCCTTTCGGAAGCTTAATGACTTTGAGAGCCGCAACGGCGGACGGGAAGGCTGAAGACATGCGATGCGGGCGAGAAAACTTTAGATCGGAAGTCGGACGGCTTTGGACATCAAAAGGTAAAGGGATTTCCCGGCTGCAACGGTGGAAGAGAGAAGGCTTCGGATATGAAACGGAAAAGTTAACGCACATCGACAGTCGAGGCAATTCTCACTTCGGATGGCAAATCGGATTTAGAGCCGCAACGGCGGACGGGAAAAGGCTATCAGCCGCCGTTTTAACATAAAAATGACGCCCGATCACAAGCAATCTTAAGTGTTTAGAAAACTCAAAATCAGCAAAGGTCAAACTGTTTCACCTCAGAAACAATGATTTGTTCAAAGGGCAACTGATCTGACGAGTTTCACGCTAGCAATCCAAATTCAAGCCCGTGACCCACAACAAAATCTTAACACAAGTATTCTCTAAAAACAAGTCGCAAATTCATCTTCAGAATCAACCAAAGTCAAAACGAGACCAAACATTTACGGATCAAAAGAAATCAACGCAATTCTTAAATGATTAGGAGGGGCCCAAAATAAATAAAAAACTTTGGGGACAACAGTTGCAGCTGCAACAATTGGCGATTACCTGGTGAACCTAGATCTTTGGGCGATTAACCTTTGAGTGGCAGACTGCTTAACAACAAAAACATCATATTGAATACTTCCAGCAATATGGATTTCTCAAATGACAGGGGTGTGTACCCTTAATTATTGATGACAGTCCAATTAGGGAGAGTGGAAACCAGAATCGTCAAGTCCAGATAACTATGCTGAGGCGAGAGGATGAGTTTCATTGTTACCTTTGTCTTCAGGTGGCTAATAGCTTTGGACACCACATGATTGTAGCATATGGTAAACAGAAATATTCACTTGTTCCTCATTCCCATGCCATTTTAACGCTTTTCTTGTGCTTTTGGACTTTTGTCCCTTTTCATATGAGTTTGATTACATGCCTTTCTTACTGAATTTTAATTCAGGATCCTCTATCCCATAGTGCCCTTTTGTGTGAGTGGTGTACTTCAAGTTTCAGCTCATGGATGGAGAGGATCTTTTGGCAATTCAGTACTTATGATTCAGCACCTGCTTTAATTTATGATGCTCTTATAGGATTTTTTCTCTTTATTTTCCTTTTGGCATTCGTTTCTTGGCATGGGATCATTTATATTTAATATATTGTTCACCTTGCTTCTTTCCATGGGTTCTCTGCTGTCATCCCCTAGACATTTTAAGTGTGACGTGGATGGAGCCTCAACATAGTATTCCGGACTCTTTGAATCCGGTTTATTTCACAGGGGTTAAGCAGGACTTCAATGCACACAGAGCTATTCGAGAAAACTGCTAAACTGGAAGAAGTTCTTTCATATAAACAGCAACACACAGTCCGATACCAAACGTTTATCAAACCCAGAAATTTCGGATGTTCCCCATGCAACCACAGGTTTGCTCCCTTTATTGAAATCAACAAAACAAACTAAAAACATGACTCAAAAGACAGCCAGATGAATTATTTATATACAAGACATAAGAATTCAAACAAACTCAGGAAAAATAAGGCTTGAGAACCAACCCATTTACTGGTAGGTTCTCCTCCCAGCCCTGCAGATCTTGCAATTTGTAAGTAGAAGGACCAAGCTTGGCTGCAATCTGAAAAGGGCCTACCCACAACTGTTGGAACTTGGTATGCTTTCCTTTTTCATCATGGGGGTGATCCCATTTGAGGACTAAGTCTCCTACTTCAAAGTCTTTTGTCCCAGCTTTATGCTTGTCAAACCATCTCTTAACTGACTCTTGTTGTAGCTTAAAGCGTTCTTTGGCTTTAGATCTAGCCTCCTCTGCTTTCAGGAGATTATATATTCTTATTTGTAAAACTTCATCATCCGACCCCCTAGACTCTTGAGCTAGCATGGAATATGGTAGCATGATATTGGGAGGAAGGATGGCTTATTTACCATAGACAAGGGTATATGGAGACACTCCAATCGCGGAGTTGGGGGTGACTCTATCAGCCCAAAGGGCATTTGGCAATGCTGAGTGCCAACTCCTCTAGTTTTCTACCACAGTCTTCTTTAAAATCCTAATCAGATTTTTGTTAGAGGATTCAGCCAGGCCATTTCCCTGTGGATAGTAATTAGCAGAATAATGCAATTTTATCCCTTTATCATGAGCAAAACCAGTCAATTTAATTGATGAAAAGTACTTAGCATTATCAAAAATTAACGAAACTGGAACTCCAAACCTGGTCATGATGTGGTCTTGTAAGAAGCTGATGACCTTGTCTTCATTTATCTTGCATAGCGGAATGGCTTCGACCCAGCGAGTGAAGTAATCAGTCGCCGTCAGAATGTACTTGTGCTGCATAGAGGAATTCAGTTTTATTTCTCCAATAATATCCAGTCCCCATTGCTCGAATGGCTCGGTAATCATCACAGGCTTTAGAGGTGCTGCTGCTTTAGGCTGTCTCCCACCACACCTTTGGCAAATGTCACACTTCCTGACATGTGCGTGTGCATCCCTAAAGAGCATAGGCCAGTAGTAACCTGCCCTGAGGATTTTGTGGGCTGTGGTATCCCCTGAATAACGTCCTCCAGCAGGACCATCATGCAATTCTGTCATCACTTTCTTCCCATCTTCCTTTTCTAGGCATCTGAGAAGAACTCCGTCATAATTCTTTCTGAACAATATCCCTTCCACAATTTGATAAGATGCTGATTTAAGACGTAGCGCTCTTCTTTGCTTGGAATTCCAATGTTCAGGTAACAGCCCTGCCTGCAGGTAATGTACAAGGTCTCTATACCAAGACTCGGGAGCTGTAAATAAAGGACACACATCCATTACATGTAATTCGGCCTCATCCCCCCAAGCTTGTTCTTCATTGTTCCCGCTTTTAGTCATCAATTTACACAACCCTTGACCTTTAACAATAGAGGCTGGCTTGAATTCAATGTCGTACTCTTGAAGAGCTATTACCCAATTGCCTCTTCTTTCTCCTAACTCCTTCTGTATAAGAAGAGATCTTACGGCGGTGTAGGGAACTATTACCTTGGTTCGATTCTTTAATATATAAGGCCTGAATTGCTTCACCGCTTTGAATACTGTGTACGCTTGGTTATCAATAGCTGGGTAATTTAATTCGGCCCCTTGTAGACCAGTACTCATAAAGGAGATTGGGAATTCATCCCCCCCTTCTTCCCTTTGGGTGAGTACGGCTGCCAGTGAATCATCGGACGCAAAAGTATATAGAATAAAGTCTTTATCAAAGTCTGGGATTTTCAAGGAGGGTGCGTGTGCAACAGCAGTTTTAATTTTGCTGAAAGCATTCTTCTCAATTTCTGTCCATTTGAATTGAGCATTATGCTTGACCATCTACTGCAGCGGCTTCACAGTCTGAGCGAAATCAGGCACAAACCTGCGTACGAAATTAATGGTTCCCATGAATGATTGCATCCCCTTTTTATTATGGGGCAAGGGGATTTGCTCAATGGCCTTAATTCTTTCTGGATCAATGGAGATCCCTTGTTTTGAAACTATGTGTCCCAACAACTTTCCTTCCGTGACAGCGAATACACACTTCTTGGGATTGAGTGAAATGCCATACTTACGACATCGTTCGAAAATTTTCTTTAAGTGAAACGCGTGCTCTCCTCTTTTCTTCGAGAATATAGTAATGTCATCAAGGCATACTACAGCACTTCGCCCAATCAATCCGTAGAAAGCTATGTCCATAGCCCTCTGAAATGTTGCTCCAGCATTTATCAGCCCAAAAGGCATTCTCCTGTAGACGAAGGTTCCCCACTTGGTCCTGAACGTTGTTTTTAATCGGTCTTCTTCAGCTACTAACACTTGATTGTAGCCAGAGAAACCATCTAATAATGAAAACAATTCAGAACCAGAGACCATTTGCAGCAATTGCTCCATGGGCGGTACAGGATAGTTATCTTTATCAGAAGCACGGTTTAGATTTCTGAAATCCACGCAGAATCTGATTTCTCCAGACTTTTTTCTTACTGGTACCAGATTTGACACCCACTTAGAGTGTCTGACTTTGAAAATGATTCTAGCATCCAATAATTTCTTCACTTCACTCTGAATCAGCGGTTCCAACTTTGGATGCATTTTTCTCAATGGCTGCTGATATGGCTTGACGCCTGCTCTAATGGGGATGACGTGTTTGATGATACTAGTATCGTATGTTTTCAAGTCTTCATATGTCCATGCAAAAACATCTTTATATTGTTTGAACAAACTGACGAACTTGTCTCTTTCCGTTGGTGAACAGCCTTTTCCGAGATTCACAAATTTGGGATTCGTTTCAGCCCCTAAATTAATCAACTAAAACTGTAGAGATGAGCTGTGGGTCTTTACGTTGGGTGGTCTTCTGAATTTTTCATTTAAATCGAACATTTTTTCCAACGTTTTGACTCCTTTAGGAATGAAATTATCGTATTTCATCTCAGCCTGATGCTCTTCATCGTCTATGGTCGCTCCTTTAAACACCTCATCGTTCATTAAACATTCTATGATCTGCTGGTCATCATCGAACACTCGTAGGTTCGTAATCATGTCAGGTACAAAGGGCCTGAAAAGAAGTTCGACAAAACATCGATTATTAGTAGGTACGAGTCTAGCGGCTGATGTGGCTAACAGATCAACAGCTGCGTTTTTAATTCTCGGAATTGAAATAATGTTAAATGCATTAAAATATTTCAGCAAATCCCATACCTCATTCTGGTAAGCCTTTAAGTGAGGAGAAATACAATGTATCTAATTCCGGATTTGTTTCACAATAATTTCAGAATCCCCAAAAACTTTTAGATTACTTACCTTTAATTCAATTTCCTTCTTTAGTCCCTGCACCAGTGCTTCGTACTCAGCTGTATTATTAGTACACTCAAACTCTAATCTACATGATAGGAAATGTTTATTCTTCTGTGGGTCAATCAGGACACAGCCAGCCCCTGATCCTTCTAATGTCTTAGAGCCATCGAAAAATAAAGTCCAAAAATTATTAACTACTGAAAATGAATCTACTCCTACTGCTAAGTCTACTATTTTACAGTTAATTTCATCAGCCTATGAAAATTGAAGGAGATCAGGCTGGGTGTGAGATGCGTTGCTGGCTTCTTCTGCTTGGTAATTACTTGGTTCCAACTCAATAAAATAGTTTCCCAATACAGAATCCACTAGTACATTTTTCTCCTCCAGCTGAGTAACATTGTACTTCATGTGAGGCTCTCTTAAAATCTTGATCTGGTTCGGACTTCATTTGTATGGCAACCACAGATGCAACCAATCTGATGTGAAATATCCATTTAATTTGGCCGACCAATCTTTGCTCAGGACGAGACCGTAAGCATCCGGTATATCAGCCACCACAATGTTAATAACTTGGCACACTTTGTCATTAGATGCCAGACAGACTAGGACATCTTCCAGCTCACCAATTACATTTACATCTGTCCTGTCCAGTTGAACCACCCTCCACGTAGATGGTTTAGGCTTCCCATTGATCTTTTTACAAACTGATATGGGCATGACATTTACCGACGCCCCGGATTCCACCAAACAGTTATGTACATTATGATTGAAAATTTCAAACGTGAGGAGGAAAGGTGGATGTTTGCTTTTAGACTTACCTCCTACGCTGGTTTCCCCAATTTCCTCTTCTTCGTGAGGTTGATTGTTAGCGGGAAGCTCCCCATCCAATGCTTCCAGTGCTTTCAACAGCCTTTCCTTTTGCTGCGGTACTTTACACATTTCGAATAGTGACACAGTCGCTTTTATCTTCTTTAAATCCTCCACAATGTCATAACCCATCGGCTGGTCAATGGGATGGGGTTTTCCAGCATTTTCTTCACTAGGCTTGGCCTGCGCGTCACTCTGCCTAGGATATTGGCTGGTGATAGTGAACTCTGGAATTTTATCAGCCAAATATTTGTCTTGAAATTTCTTCTTCACATTTCTCTGCAGCCTCTTAATCTTTGGGAGTATAAGACTGTCTTCCTTAACCGTCCCTTGGCTCCTTGTAGCTACGTTGGTTTCCATAACGTCTTTGCACCCCTGAGTTTTCTCTTCTTCAGCATCAAATAGTGAGACAGAATTCCATAAAGCCATGGTTTCCTCTTCCTGCTCTTTAGTAGACGTAGAGGCAGAATTTTCTTTTCTTTCTTCATTTCCCTCTTCTGTCAATCTAGAGTCTAACAGCCGATTCATGACCAACGTCATCGAATTTATCCACTGCGGACAATTTTTCTCAGAGTGTGGCTGTTGGTGAAACATGCAAAAATTATCCAAGCCTACCTCTGTTAAGTTCATAGATGCATTATTGTGAGGAGGAGGTTGAGACTGGTGGTTATCCTCTCTTTTCTTATAATATGGCTTATAAAACTTTTGTGCTTCCTTTTCTTTCTCCATATCTATGATTTTATTGGAAAGCTTCTGCATCATTTTGGCCATATTTTCCAGATCTAGAGACTTTTCTTCCTTAGGCTTGGTAAACAATAAGGCTTTTCTTCCTGTACCTTTCTCTCCAGACTGTTCTGGATAGTCTTCAATGCTCTCTCTTTCAGCTTCCACCACTTCTGCTTCTTCATAGGTTTCTGTCAGAGTAGGCTTGGCCCTACCTTTGGCAAACATGGCCAAATCAGGGCCTAAAGCTGAAGTATAGTATTCAATAAGAACTTTGTCTGAAGGCTTATCTGTTTCAGAGAAGTTCTTGAGATATGCTGCAAACCTTTGAGTGAAACTATGCACTTTTTCTTTTCTTTCTTTCTTCAACGCACACAGCCCTTTCATGAGAGCTGCATGAGTTTTCTGAGTTGCATACTTACTTCTGAAAATTCTTTCGAAGGTATCCCAATCAGGGATAGAGTTAGCAGGAAATCCAGAGTACCATGATGTTGCAGCTCCTTTAAGGGTATGCGGGAATAGTCTGCATACCACATCTTCATGTTCCCCAGCCCTTAATCCCTCAACTGCCAAGTAAAAGCTTTGTAGGTGATCATCGACTAGTATTTTCTCATTGGGATCGAACTTGGGCAACATCTTGTCAAAGGCTTGAGGTAGGTCATGTAAGGGAGGTGTAAGGTTAAATGGTGATCTGGCTCTCCATGCAGGTGGTGGATTTGGCGGGTTGGGTGGTGGATTAGCATTTACTCCTGCCATGAGTCTAGGTGGGGAGTGAGGAGGTGAACCGACTGGAGTACAAGCAAGAGAACTTTGAGGGGTATCTGGGCCTTCTTGGTTCAAAGGTAGTACAGCTTCCTGTAAGGCTGTTTCTACAAGCTCTTCCCAGTCTCCAACCAACACTGAGTCTTCTACTACAGGGCAATCTTTCCTTTTATACTCTCTTCTGGGTAGTTCAGGGATGATTGGAAATCCTCCAATCTTCTTTACGTATGCTCCGGTGTGTCTTCTCAGATCATTTACAATCTCATTATCCACAGAGTATAGATGTTCTCTTTCTTCTGGAATTGGATTATGAAACCCACTGCTTTCAGAACTGTTACCGGTGGAAAAGTTTCGGGAAAACGGGTTTCCTCGGCCAGCCATGCACTGGCGGCCCTCCTTCTAGCGCCAAAACTGTTGAGGCCTGGAAATTCACAGGTAATAAAAGTAAGGGATTCTCCCCAGTCAACGTTCCCAACTAGCCCGTTGACCGTTTGGTATGGGGAATCCGTCTGGTTTACGGTCCGGCTACCGTAGGTCAAAGTAACAAAACAGAGGTTTTATCGGTTGCAGCCCGGCCCACCGATTTTTTGTATTTTTTGACTTAATGCATGATATGCAAGTGCCTAATTAACAATGCAGGGTGATGAAAATACAAGGAGCAGTCACAATGTGATGCGCAGGTTCTTACCTCTCGTCTTAAGCTCACTAGCATCCCAATCACAGACAACAAGAAAAAGAAACTAACTACCTAAACTATCCCTAGGGAGCAGAATTATCATTCATTGGTGAGTAATACATTTTGTACAAGCATTTCGAAGAGTTACAGATAGCTGACATTTCTTTCAAGACGCATGAACAAATAAAGATATTTAAACAACCAGATAGTCGATCGTTTTATGAACAATACTTATTACTCACAGTGGAAAACATCACAAAATATACTGGAGAACATTCAACAAGAACATAGGTTCAGGAAGTCAAACACTCTCACAGTTAATGAGACACAGCTGAAAACGAAATAGTTCCCCTTCAACATTGTTCATTTAATCACATCGATACATTCCACATCTCGCTTTCTCCAGCAGGCCAAAAAATCGCAATTTATGTTTGTAAAACGAAATAGTTCCTCTTACAAGCAGAATTGTTTACAAAATTTTCGAGGGAAAAAGTCCCTTTTCTCAGTTCTACTTTCAAATATTTAAACTACAACTGCAGACCGCTTGGGCTGCCTCCCAAAACGCCTGACTCTTCAGTTCCTCAACGCTTCATATTCCTTTATCTCGCATGCTCGTGGTTGGCTGAATAACTGTCGGAATTCTCAGAGCTGCTCTTCTATCACCATTCATTTTTTGTCATTTTCCTGCGATCCGGCTAGTTTCGGCCTAGCTTCTACCAAACGCTCCATCTTCCTCCACGCCACGGTAGTTTGACCGATCTCCCGAACCAACCTGCAACCAATCGACAAGCATCATTCATTGGATGCGCGTTTCAAAACACAGCATCAGATTCTATCGATTAAGCGACTATTCCACAGGAAAACGGCTCGTTGCACCCCAGCGGAAGTCAGAAGGACACTGACGTCGGAAGTCAAAGGCTTCGCCCAGCCGCAACGGCGGAAGAGGAGAGGCTACAAGCGCTCGATGACGCGGGCGGGAAAACTTTAGATCGGAAGTCGGACGACTTTCCCTTTCGGAAGCTTAATGACTTTGAGAGCCGCAACGGCGGACAGGAAGGCTGAAGACACGTGACGCGGGCGAGAAAACTTTAGATCGGAAGTTGGACGGCTTTGGACATCGGAAGGTAAAGGGCTTTCCCGGTCGCAACGGCGGAAGAGAGAAGGCTTTGGATATGAAATGGAAAAGTTAACGCACATCGACAGTCGGGGCAATTCTCACTTCGGATGGCAAATCGGATTGAGAGCCGCAACGGCGGACGGGAAAAGGCTATCAGCCGCCGCTTTAACATAAAAATGACGCCCGATCACAAGCAATCTTAAGTGTTTAGAAAACTCAAAATCAGCAAAGGTCAAACTGTTTCACCTCAGAGACAATGATTTGTTCAAAGGGCAACTGATCTGACGAGTTTCACGCTAGCAATCCAAATTAAAGCCCGCGACCCACAACAAAATCTTAACACAAGCATTCTCTAAAAACAAGTCGCAAATACATCTTCAGAATCAACCAAAGTCAAAACGAGACCAAACATTTACGGATCAAATGAAATCAACGCAATTCTTAAATGATTAGGAGGGGCCCAAAATAAAAATAAAAAACTTTGGGAAGAACAGTTGCAGCTGCAACATACCCTAACCCTAACTTGTTGTGTAAGATTTTTGCAGAATTTTTTCAATGGTTTCTTGATGTTTTTTCTGTAAATCTACATGATTTTAGGGCTCTCCTCAAGGAGATCTTTCTTCTGATTATAAAAATGACAGTTATAAAAAAGGGTCGTAACTTGGTCAGTTTTTAACGGAATTTTTATTATAACCGGTTTTTGGAATTGGAAACACCATTCTGGATCTACCATTGTGAACAGAACATAAAACTGGGTATTTCTGGGCTTCCTTTCGGTAATAAAAAAAAATGACAATTATACAAAATGGTCGTAACTTGGTCATTTTTTATTGGTTTTTTAATATAACCTGTTTTTGGAATTGGAAACAGCCATTATGGATCCACTCACATGATTAGAACATAAAACTGGGCATTTTTGGACTTACTTTCGGTAATAAAAACGGCAGTTATAAAAAAAGGCTATAACTTAGTCATTTCTTACTGGATGTTTTATTATAACCTATTTTTGGAATTGGAACAGCCATTTTATATCCATTTAAAAGACCAGAACAGAAGAGTGGCTTTTCTAAGCACATTTTTTCACGGGGTTTATTAAGGTTTCTTATTTCTTGACAAAATTTCACTCATTATGGCTTCCGAAGTAGCTTATGTTCCTGAATTAGTTGGTTCTAACTATCTTTTCTCGAATATAAGAAAGATTATTGATGTTCTCAAGAGTAAGAATCTTTGGAGGCTAGTTAATTGTGAACACAAGACACCTGCTGCTGCTGATGATTTGACTATATGGGAAGCTAAAAGTGATCAAGCAAGGGGGTTCATTGGTCAAACTATTGCAGATAGTCTTCAAGTAAGTATTGAGGCAGAAGACAGCCTGGTTCAGGTATGACAAATTCTTTCCTCTTTATTTGATAAATCTGATGATGTTTCTGCATATTATCTTGAAAAGAAGATCTTTGACCTCGAACCTGCTAACTTTGAAAGAGTTGAGTTGTATTTTGCTGAATTGAAAACTTTAAATGAGAAATTAAATAGTTGTGGTAAAGATTACAATAAAACTAACACTGCTTTTATTATTCTTGTAGAACGTAAAATGTCATCTTGTTTTGATATGTTCATCCAAACTAGGAATAGAGCTCTAGAATTGTCTCAAAGTACTATGAAGCAAACTTTTGATGTTTTTTGTAAAGAATTGATCAATGAGCAAGAAAGATTAATTGTTTCGGGACAACTCACACCTAATAAATCTCTAGTTGCACTTAATACAAATCATAAAAAAAAAGTTTTAATAATGTTAAAGGTTCTAATCCTTCTAATACTAATCCTGGACATGCTTCTCATGCTTCTAATGAAAATAATAAACAGAATAAAGCATATGATCATTGTAAAACATTGTGGTAAAACTAACCATCCCGAAAAGAATTGTTTTAAATCAAAACGTTTAATGGCTAAAGCTAAAAAAAAACTTCTCATGACTCTTAAGTAGCTTTATGTGCATCTGTTGTTTTGCCTAATAATTCTTATTATAACGTGGAATGGATAATGGATTCTAGTGCATCTAAACATATGACTGGTGATGCTTCTTTATTTACTTCCTATGATTACAGAGGTTATCTTGTCCCTACTTGTCTCTAGCGTTCCTATATGGAAGCATTGACATTTTCAGGGCATTCATCTCTTGCATATTAACATCATACCAATAATAAATGCACATATGCTTCAGATTAGTTGCTTGAAGACTAAATTTTCATATATTTAAGTGAAATCTTTGGCTCCCTATTTATATGTTGTGGCTGACACTTAATGTGTAAAAGTAACTTCTTTTTTCTTAATGAGCAGGTTAATCTTTTATTTGATCATATTGTGTTGTCATTCCTTTATATGATGTTTGCTAACCTTTGGTATATAAGTATTTTCATTTATGTATGAGCAATTTTGTTTTATGATATTTATATGCTTTAATCTTGAAAGTTCTTGTGCGGATAAGTTCTTTGTTTAGGCTTTCACCTTATTCCAAGAATAATGAAGCACCATCTTCTAATGTTAAATTCATGATGTTCATCTGCATGATATCATTTTCGATGTATATACCATTAGGGTCTTGTTTCTTCGATGTTTGAGGTCTTCTACAGATATTTATATTGCACCTTTATTGGAAGAATGTCTGCTATCTGCATGTGTATTGGCCATCTGAGTTTTTTTGTACATTGTTGTGGTGCTCTTAGCCACATGTTCTGTTGTATCGAGCGTTAGAAGGTATCTATACACCGGTGTGGATGTTATATCAGAGTTCTTTAGCTATCATGTATGGTTGTGATGATTCTTGTGGTGATCTAGGCATATTGCGATTGGATTACGTCACATGTTCTCATAATTTTATTGTTGGGTCTTTCATCGTACAACCTGGTTTGTGTGCACTTTCATGATTAAGTGAGAAGTGGTTGTTCATCGTCAAATTCCATCAGCCGAAGTGTTCTTCTTTTTCAACTTTGGTTCTTCTGGAAGTTGTCATCAAGGGGGAGCAATAATGTCTCCTTCCTTCCTTAGTGTTAGTGTGGCCCTTCTCCCAGCCATTATTAAGGGTGAGTGTTGGAATATATTATATTCCTTCGAAGGTAATAATGTCTTTGGATTATGTCAGAAGTTGTCTACAATCTTATGTAAAAGAGTAATACATTTAACCCATAGTCATATGGTGGTGTATTTACTTGTGTAGAGTATTTGTACATGGTATTGTATTAAGAGATGTTATTTTGGATAATTATATTATCCCACATGCAATATATGAGAGTCATTCCTCCTCATCTCTTAGTATATAATAGCGTCAAGCGAGTCTCTACATAATCATGTATTCTTGATGTAGTAGTGGTCCTATTGTGACGCTATTGTACATCATCTATATTCTTTGGGGTATTTGTGCTTTGCTCTCTTGTAAGATTGGAGAAGACATTCTGGAGATAATAGAAGACTACCTTCCCGTGGATNGATGAACCATGTATATCGGTGTTCTCTTATCCTTTTCTTTTCATGTTCTTATTTTTTATGATATGTTGTTGGTTGCTTAGATAGGTTAACTAGTTTAGCTTGACTCTACTATTTTAACAGTGTCTCAGTTCTTAAGATAATTTACTCTAAAACGCAATTATTTCAAATTTTATTGGATGTTTCTTGAACAAAAACAGATCTTTTACATCAACAAGTGATCAAATAAAAATAGTACATTTATAAAGAAAACAATGAGAAGCTTCAACTACAATTTGCGCAGTGAATGTAAGCTTTTGTCTATAAGTGTTTCCAATATCTATTATAACATTTTGTAGGGTTATACTTTGGGCTTTATGAATTGTTAAATATCGAAAACTTGATGATCTGGTTTCCGATATCTGAAATATCAGAAATCGAAAATTGCGGATACGCGAAATGCCCTTAACAAAAACTCAAATTTGTTGTTTCCGAGATTCGATTTCGGAAATTGGGTATTGTGTTTTGAAAATTGGAAATTTGAAATGTGAAATTTTTATTTTAATATTTATATAAAGTTCATTTAAGAAAATAAGAGTCGAATAACAAGTGATCAAATAAAAATAGTACATTTACAAAGCAAACAATGAGAAGCTTCAACCACAATTTGCTTTTAAAGACTTTAAAGCAAGTAAGATTTTCTCTTGTTTCGTACATTGGACAAATGGATTGTCTTGCATTCGAGAGTATCTGGAAAAAGAGAAAGGTGGAGAAATGCGAAGGCCTGAAAAAGATGTAACTCTTGTGATGCAAATTTTGTTTCCATGGTGTTTTTTTCCTATTAGGAGACAAAGACTAGTGATAACATTGTTTTTAAATAATGCAGACATGTAAATCAATGAGTTGATCCATTTTTTTATGAAATTGATGATGTGCATCATCAAGCCAGGTGTTCGGTGGATTTAGCATAGCTGGTGGAACTGAAGGTCTATTTGAAGGTTGGGGAAGAGAAACTGGAGAAGACATCTCCATAGGGAGTTGAGTAGCTCTGTAAAGAAGACGTTGTTTCTTGCTGTTTTTATCTTTGTTCTGTGCATATACAATTGTTCTTATTTTCGAACACAATTACTCTTAACCGAAAAATTGTTCATTGTCACTGAGTTGGCATTGGCTTGTTCATTGTCATGAGTTGGCATAATGGGTACAAGAAAATCGTAGAGTTGTTAAAGAATTAGAAGCTTTGATTGGTGAAAGGGACACATATCTATATGTATTAACTGCAAAGTATATCGATATAAAGAAGAATACAAAAAGCAAATGTTAACTGATTTCATGTTGGGAACTAAGAATGTTCCTGGAAAATAATATTGATGGAATAAATCCTTTTTTTTCAGGTTCTATCTCGATAATTGTAACAAAGCAGCAATATAGAACAACAAAATGTAGTATGAAAAAGGATATATAACAAAAAAGTTAATTTTTGTTTTGTACAAAAGAATGAAAACCTGTGCTAAGAAATAAGAGAAGAAAGTTGTTAATTCAAAAAATAAACAGAATAGCAAATTAGTATTGTATTCAAAAGTAATCATATAGGTTGCATCAACAAGTTAGTTAAAAAATGTTAAGTGATAACTTGTAGAGTGAAAGTATCAAATATATTTATGTTGAATATGAGAATATATCAGGTTGAAAAAAGGTATATATTTATGTATCCAGTGAAGTTGTCGATTATGTATTTTCAAACAATATGAGAATATAAAGTTAAAAAAATATTTATATTTATGTATCTAGTGAAGTTGCTGATTATGTATTTTTAACCATGACAATTACAACTTTTACGTGTGCAATTCTGCAAAACGTATTACTTCTAACTGAAATATTAAGAAGTAATTGTTTATTGCAGATCCTTTAGACTATCACCAGAATTAATGTTGATTCAGTTGAGAGAAGACACGGGTCTTTTGCTGAGATGGCCAAAACATTCATATATAAAATAAAGAATATGCTTATGTATCAAGTGGAACAAACCTATATATTTATGTATCAAGTGAAGTTGTTGATTATGTATTTTCAACCATCACAATTACAACTTTTAGGTTTGCAATTCCGCAGAACGTCTCTGTTCTAACTGAAAGAGAAAGAAGTAATTGTTTCATGTAGATCCTTTGGACTATTTCAACAATTGATACTGATTTAGTTGAAAGAAGACACGGGTATTTTGATGAGATGAACATGAGTTGGTTTGCATCATCATAAAAAATTATCACACCACGAAGATATCCAGTTACATCTTTCAAATTGCAATGTAACATAATCATGTGAGCAGACTAAAATGGATATATAAAAAACAAAATAATCCGCATGAACATATTTCATTACTCTATGTGTTGTTATTCATTAACATATATCACTATAAATATATTCTCATAAATATATTTCATTAATTTGATTTTCGACATGTCAAATTCCGGAAAATACTATGTTTTGGAATAAGGAACACCAATATTCCAATTTCTGATTTGCACATTTTCGATTTTCGACAATTCGGATTCTGAATATTGTATGTGTTCAAATCAGAAACTGCGTATGTTTCGACTTCTGATTTCTGATATTTGGGATTCCAAAAATTCTATATCCTATGTTTTCCATTAAGGAACACCATATGTTCCAATTTTTTATTCCATGAGACTCGATTTGCGACATTTCTGATCTCATAAGTTTTCTATTTTCAAATAAAGAAATGTCAAATATAGTATTTTCGACTTTCGACGCTGGGGTATCCGAAACTGAAAAAACCTCGATTTTGAGGTTTTATTTTAAATTTTCGTATTATTTTCGCATAACTTATTTCTCCACTAAGTCCATCCTTATTTTAAACTCACTCTGTGTTATGTTTAATCGCTCTGCCTCAAAAATTGGCGTAGAGTTTGGCCTCTAAATTGTTACAATTTGTGGAGACTGATGTTAGCCTGCATATTTGTATCTTAAGAAAGAAACCCCTTTTACCTATGTATTTTCCAATTATCCAAATTACCATTAAACCATTTTTGGAGAACTGATGTTTGTTCAATATTTGGCCTCTAAATTGTTACAATTTGTCAAGACTAGTGTTAGCCTACATATTTGTATGTTAAGAAAGAAACCCCTTTTACCTATGTATTTTTCAATTATCCAAATTATCGATTTGCGACATTTCTGATCTCGGAAGTTTTCTATTTTCAAATAAAGAAATGTCGAAGATAGTATTTCTGACTTTCGACATCAAGGTATCCGAAACCGGAAAACCTCGATTTTGAGGTTTTATTTTAACTATTCGTATTATTTTCACATAACTTATTTCTCCGCTAAGTCCCTCCTTATTTTAAACTCGCTTTGCGTTATGTTTAATCGCTCTGCCTCAAAATTTCGCATAGATTTTGGCCTCTAAATTGTTATAATTTGTGGAGACTGATGTTAGCCTGCATATTTGTATGTTAAGAAAAAAAAACCCTTTTAGCTATGTATTTTTCAATTATCCAAATTGCATATTTCATTACTCTGGTTGTTGTTATTCATTAACATATTTCATTACTCTGGTTTGTATCTATTTGAAATATAAACGTTTTGAAATTGCGTGAGGAAACTACAAGTCAAAAAGAAATAAATTAAGAATCGAGAATCTGACATTTCTGAATTCGGAAATCTATGTCCTATGGTTTGCAATAAGGAACACCAATTGTTCTAATTTGTCACATTTAGGATGCGGATTTTTTATTTCCAACATTTCGAAATTCGGAAATGCTAAGTGTTCAAATAAAGAACTACATATGTCCCAATTTCCTATTTCCGACATTTCGGATCTTGGAATTTTTGTATTTTCAAATAAAGAAATGTCGAAGTTCCTATTTCTGGATTGCAACGCCCATTTATCGAAAACATGAAAACTTCAATTTTGAGGCTTTATTTTGAGTGTTTGTATGATTTTTGCATAACTTATTCCTCGTCCAAGTCCATCCTTATTTTAATCGATGGTGGAGGAGTGTCTTGAAAACATGCAAGCCACATGAGGAGTGTAGTTGTACCGAATTATGTACAATGTTGCATGCACATTGGGTAATTTTGATTATAGTTCCTTGTTTTAGTTGTCCATTTTCTACAAGATCACTGTATATAATTGGAAGTAGTAACTCATGCTTTTGAAAGCCATCTGAGATAGAGATTTGGAACCAAATAGACGATGAGTTGAATGAGCTCACTTGTTTTAATGAAGAGACCTATACCAGCGGGGAAAGGATGACAACACCATGTAGCAATAGTGAAATACAATCTTCAGTTACCATAGTCTCTATATCGTGATTGTTATTTTTTCTTGTGGAATGAAACTGGGCATGAAAAAAAAATTGCAATCTAACATAATCATGTGAGCAGACTAAAATGGATATATAAAAACCAAAATAACTTGCATTAACATATTTCATTACTATGGTTGTTGTTATTCATTAACATATATCACTATAAATATATTCTCATAAGTATATTTCATTAATCCAATTTTTGACATGTCGGATTTCGGAAAATACTATGTTTTGGAATAAGGAACACCAATATTCCAATTTCCAATTTGCGTATTTTTTATTTTCGACAATTCGGATTACGAATATTGTATGTGTTCAAATCAGAAACTGCGCATCTTTCGACATCTGATTTCCGATATTTGAGATTCTGAAAATCCTATGTCCTATGTTTTCCATTAAAGAACACCATATGGTCCGATTTTCGATTCCGCAGTATCCGATTTGCGGCATTTCTGATCTCAAAAATTTTCTATTTTCAAATAAAGAAATGTTGAAGATAGTATTTTCGAATTTCGACGTTGGGGTATCCGAAACCGGAAAACCTCGATTTTGAGGTTTTATTTTAATTGTCCGTGTTCTTTTTGCATAACGTATTCCTCCGCTATGCCTGTTGTTATTTTAAACTCGCTCTGTGTTATGTTTAATCGCTCTCCCTCAAAATTTGGCGTAGATTTTGGCCTCTAAATTGTTACAATTTGTGGAGAAATTGAAAATCAAAAACACAAACAGGGCAAATAATTGTGGTTTTGCAACTAAACCTTTCTGACTTACCTTGTTTTGGAAATGGAAAATTTAAAATGCGATTTTTTTTTTAAGGTCATTTAAGGAAATAAGAGTTGATCTAAAATTTGTATACATTAATTATTTCGTGATAGCTATAATTATTTCCTACTTAATAAGTTTCACGATGAGTGTCTTAGTTCCTGAGACATATTAGTCTAAAATGCAACAATTTTAATATTTCTTGGATGTTTCTTGAAACAAAAGTATATTACTATTTTGAAAGATGGTAAGCTAGGAGGTTGTTCATTGGAGTTGTAGACAATATGAGTGACAATTTGAAAAAGCTTGAAACTTATCAATTTATCGAATATGTGTGTGTGTGTGTGTGTGTGTGTGTGTGTGTGTGTGAAATACCAAATACCATAATAATATCAACCTACAAATGGGAATAGATATATATATCAAATATGAATACGTAAGGACATATGTTTCAAGTTTATGATATCCAAAATATCGAGAATGAGAATAAGAAAGAAACCCCTTTACCTATGTATTTTTCAATTATCCAAATTACCACAACAATTGGACACATAACAATATAACCACCGACTTGCATCAAACAACAACATCATTCATTGACCTCAATCGCTTACCCACCCAGATACATGAAGGCAACCTATCGTTGTCCAACTCACCTGATTCCTTGTCTCTCACACAACGCATAGCCTTTGATGTTGTCATTTCTCATTTTAGAAACACTACATTGGCTCCATCACTCAAAATGGTGATTCAAGGTACTGCAGGCAACGGGAAATCTTACCCGATATCTTGCTTAAAATATGCACTACAAACTGCATCTAAACAAAGTGCCTCCACACTTCTTCTCCTTGCTCCGACTGGTGTCGCTACTTTTAATATACATGCATCTACAATACATTCTACTCTTCGAATACCCATTGGTGAAATGTAACCCCTTGAAGTCCAATTCCTTTCAAAACTTCAAGAAGAACTCTGTCATATTCATTATATTCTCATAGATGAAATAAAATTTATTGGACCAAAAATGTTGACTCAAATTGATGCAGGCTTACGTCAAGCTTTCCCCTCAAATTGTACAATGCCATTTGGTGGTTGTTCCATAATCCTTGTTGGTAACTTTGGACAATTGCCTCATGTAATGGCGTTCATGCGTATTTTTCAATTATCCAAATTACCATTAAACCTTTTCTGGAGAACCGGTGTTTATTCAATATTTGGCCTCTAAATTGTTACAATTTGTGGAAACTGGTGTTAGCCTACATATTTGTATGTTAAGAAAGAAGCCCCTTTTACCTTTGTATTTTTCAATTATCCAAATTACCAATTTGCGACATTTTCGATCTCATAAGTTTTCTATTTTCAAATAAAGAAATGTCGAAGATAGTATTTCCGACTTTTGACATCGGGGTATCTGAAACCGGAAAACCAAGATTTTGAGGTTTTATTTTAACTGTTCGTATTCTTTTCGCATAACTTATTTCTCCGCTAAGTCCATCCTTATTTTAAACTCGCTCTACGTTATGTTTAATTGTTATTCCTCAAAATTTGGCGTAGATTTTGGCGTCTAAATTGTTACAATTTGTGGAGACTGATGTTAGCGTGCATATTTGTATGTTAGGAAAGAAAATCCTTTTACCTATGTGCTTTTTCAATTATCCAAATCACCATTAAACCATTTTTGGAGAACTGATGTTTGTTCAATATTTGGCCTCTAAATTGTTACAATTTGTGGAGACTGGTGTTAGCCTGCATATTTGTATGTTAAGAAAGAAACCCCTTTTACCTACGTATTTTTCAATTATCCAAATTACCGATTTGCGACATTTCCGATCTTAGAAATTTTCTATTTTCAAATAAAGAAATATCGAAGATAGTATTTTCGACTTTTGACGTCAGGGTATCCGAAACCAGAAAACCTCGATTTTGAGGTTTTATTTTAACTGTTCATATTCTTTTCACATAACTTATTTCTCTGCTAAGTCCATCCTTATTTTAAACTCGCTCTGCGTTATGTTTAATCGCTCTGCCTCAAAACTTGGCCTAGATTTTGGCCTCTAAATTGTTACAATTTGTGGAGACTGATATTATCCTGCATATTTGTATGTTAAGAAAGAAACCCCTTTTACCTATGTATTTTTAAATTATCCAAATTACATATTTCATTACTCTGGTTGTTGTTATTCATTAACATATTTCATATCTGTTTCCATCTATTTGAAATATAAATGTTTTGAAATTGCGTGAGGAAACTGCAAATCGTCAAGAAATAAATTAAGAATCGAGAATCCGACATTTTCAAATTCGAAAATTTATGTCCTATGTTTTGCAATAAGGAACACCAATTGTTTCGATTTGCCACATTTAGGATGCGGATTTTTTATTTCCAACATTTCAAAATTCAAAAATGCTAAGTGTTCAAATAAAGAACTGTGCATGTCCTGATTTCTTATTTTCAACATTTCAGATCTTGAAAGTTTTGTATTTTCGCAATAAAGAAATGTCTAAGTTCCTATTTCCAGATTGCAGCGCCCGTTTATCGGAAACCAGAAAACTTCGATTTTGAGGCTTTATTTTGAGTGTTCGTATTATTTTCGCATAACTTATTCCTCGGCCAAGTCCATCCTTATTTTAAACTTTGCCTCTAAATGTGTCGCAGATTGTGGAGACTAATGTTAGCACGCATATTTGTATGGTACAACTACATCATAAAACTAATACCTGTTATTGTAAGTGACATAGCATGAGTATTACACGATTATGAAGTTACATAACCAATACAAGTCATAGCCCTTTTGCAACAGAACATGAGTAAGAGACAATTAAAACACAACAACAATGTTTCACCATCTCATAAGTAACATTTTGATTTAGAAAAAAAACTAATACCTATCATTTGAGCCAAAAAACTAATACCTATCATTTGATTCACAGAACATGACACAACTAATACATGTCACAAATTTTTAGCAACAGAACAAGAGTCACACTCAATTAAAACAAAGCAACGATGTTTCACCATATAACAAGCAGACTGAATGAATATTCAAAAAAATTAAGAAGAATTAAGGAATACCTACAAATTTAACAAGCTGCGAAATCCTCTGATGGAAACTCTAAGTGTAAATGAAACGCAACAAAATCAATATAAGCAAAACAAAATCAAATGCGTGTTTATATGTGCAAAGCAAAGGCGATGCAACACCAAATGTGGTAAACCAAGTATTGTAAAAATATATTTGAGACCTTCATAAGATGAGAAAAAATAAAGATATAGCCCCATCTCTGAATCAAATGACAAATTGTCTTGCATTAATGGAGCAACAATGCATTAATGTGAATGAAGGGACCTAGGCAAAGTGTATTTCATCAACTGAAGCACCTGTGAAACAATACCACGAGGGAAATCACCCGAAACTGAGCACCTAAAGGAAGAAAAGCACTGGAGAAAATGTTAGGCTAAACCCAAATAAATTGCTAAACCAAAACTCGCAAAATCTTGGCAAGGGCTATTCCGAATTGGGAGAAATGAACAGTAGTGAAGGACAACGAAAGCCTATAAAAAAAGAAAATTTTCATGAACCAGTGGTGGAGGAGTGTAGTGAAAACACGCAATCCGCCTATCGAAAAAACATTGTAAACACCAAGTGGGGAGAAGGACCCAGAATCAAGGACCCAACTAAAGTGCATTAAAAAAAATTGATTAGCATACATGCATGAAAAAAAAGGTAAGGACAATCAATCAATCATGCGCAGTAATAGCTGTAATAGGTGGGAATTTGGTGAGCACAACAATGATGTCCTTTCACAACATCTATTTAACCGATCAAGTCCATACCGCCTTCTTCAGTTCTTGCCAGATCACGAGATATAATAACTAGAAATTTTAACCATGGGTGTGGTGTACCTACCAAAATCTTAAATAGTTACTCTATAAAAGAAAGGCTGAGCATTTTCAGAACGTGTACTTAACCAATCAACTACATGCCACCCTGTTCGGTCCCTGCCAGATCACGGGATATAAAAACCAAGAAATTTAACCATGGCGTGTTGTATGTAAACTCACCAATTACTAGGTGGCACGTGTCGGAAGGTTAATGGCCAGGGAGACGAGGAATCTTGAGAGATAACTTCTTTCATTGTGAAAATGCCTATGGCATAAAAATATACATTTAAAGTTTGAATATGAACCTCTTTCAATAAAACCCATGGCTTTAAGCAATTCACCTTACCATGCTTAACTTTTGTAATTGGTTTCATCGTTTAAACATGTTCTTTATGAAATTGAACATGAACCTCTTTCAATAAAACTCATGGCTTTAACCAATTCACCTTACTATGTTTAACGAAAAGTTAATGATTTAATAAAAGTTAAAGATTTTAAAACCTTTAAGTTGGATAGTACTACTATTTGTAAGCAACTATTTATAATTTGAGTTTAGGTTTTTCATGAAAATAAGTTAAAAATTGAAACATAAGCATAGTTGTTATTATTATTATTATTATTATTATTATTATTATTATTATTAGATATTGGGATATCTTGATTTTTTATGAATAATATTTTGATTTATTATTATTATTATTATTATTATTATTATGAATTATCTGTTTTGGGAACATTAAATTATCATTATTGTTATATTTTGGTAGGTTTGTAATGATGGAAGTGATGAGTTAGAAAGTGTTTTGCATTATGAGTAGATAAATTAAATTAATTGAATATCCAATTGTTAGTGGTTAAATTTTTTTAACTTATAATAAAAATGATTCGCGAGATGTAGAACAGTTGGTGGCGGGGTATGGTTAATTCGCTCCCTAAGCTGAAATGTCGCCGGTTCTAATCTCGTCGGATACCAAAAATTCCAACCATGTCAAGGGTTGGTGCAGTCCAGGCCGGGTGTGATCCCCAGGTGATTTTGACGGCTTAGATGCCCCTAGTTCGTGGTTTCTTAGCCAATGGAAACCCTGCTAGTCAGGGGGTTCCACCACTTTGCCAACAAAACAAAAAAACTTATAATAAAAATCTAAAAGTTTAATAGTTGTAGAATTGTATTTGAGTCCTAAAATTCAACAATTTAAAATGTAGTTTATTTATTCTAATTTTTGGATTTTTGGATGGTTTTTGGTGGGAATCCCATAAAAAAAATTTTAGTAAAATCCAAATTTGGAAATGTTTAAATTGTGTTTTTTAATGCATAAATTGATTTAGCACCCTCAAATACCCCATGTCACCCAAATTATGCAATTTTCATAGTTAATATATGTGATTCTAATTTTTTTTACAAAATTCCTATTAGAATTCAAATGTCATTTAGATATTCAAGCACAGAGTTCTCATAATGTTTGCAGCAATTGAATGGAGAATGAAAATACAAACTAAGCAAAACAAACCACACAGGAAGCAGACAAGTATTGCTCAAAAATTTACAGTATATTCATCATCATAATATTTGGTGTTAAGATGCGAATAATTATTCGCTCATACAATATTATTCACCAGAACACCTGGAATATTCAATAAGCCATAAGGCAAGTATATATTAATGATATGATGAAAAGATGATTACAATGGTTGATAACCCGCTTATTAAATAAGGTTTGGGAATTGTGAATGAAAGGTCATGTCCTTTCATCTTAAGTATAATTAATTATGTTTATTATTAATTATTTAATTATTATATTTATTTTATGTTCGTTACATTGCCTTCCCCTTAAGGGAATCTTTGTCCTCAAAGATGTATTGACATTAATGTCTGATTTACTTTAATCTATCGTCTCGGGGTTCTCCCTTTTTGTATTTGCGACATTTGAGGAAATGAGTCAATACGAATTACAGATCCCCCAAGAGAATTGTCGCATCGTATCTGCTGTGGTTCATCCCAGATCTATTTTTATCGGAGCTCTAAGATCTTTTTATGGGACGATTCGTCTCAATTGTTGCTTAGTATGTCGATACTTTTGCATGTCCACATAAGTCTTCTATGAATATTCATTTTGACCCTGTCATTGGTCAAAATGACGATTATAATTAGGATGTCTGTAAGGTGTAGGTGTTGCTTGTTCTTCTTTCTTTTGGACAGCAACGAGGACTGTCTTCACTTCCTCGATTTGATTTTTGGATGCATTTTCCTAGATTTGTGCTTCTTGGTTCTCCAGTCGATTGTTGTGATTCTGAATCTTTTCGATTCTTTCATCTTGCGACTTTTTTCCAATTTCTAACTCCTTGATTTGATTATGTAGTTCCTAATTACGATTATTTAGACACTAGTTTTATTCTTGCTTTTCTAGTATTTTTCCTTCGAGGTCTTCACCGGAGTGTTCCCTCTTGCTATTGTTTTTCAATTTTTTGATTTTTGAAATTAGTGTTTTGTTATGATTTCTTAATCTAAAAATTTATTCATAATTGTTGGATATTGTTTTATTACTCTTTGTGATCTTCAGCTCGTGTTCATTTTTAGAGTCTCTATTTTGTTGTTCAAGAACTTTTATCTGTTGTCGATATTGGTTGTCCACTGATTCTTGATCTCTTAATTTCTGTCGTATGTGATTCAGTTCTTCATCTTTGTTGTTAACAATTTGGTTCAAGCGTATTATTTATGCTTCGTAATCACTTATTTCTTTCTTTATATCTTGATTTTTTAGTCTCTGATTTAACTCACTTTCGTCTTTTAATTTCTCAATTTGGGCAGACAATTTTTCTAGTTGGAAATTTTTTGTTCCTTGCGCTATTTTTGTATCTTAAGTAATTTAATCAGCACTTATGATTTCGAATTCAAGTCTTGTAACTCTTCATTGTCTCTTCGATAACGTTTTAACTTGGCTTCTAATTTTTCTATTTGTAGTCGTAAATCAAATTCCATGATCTTTGATTTCTTCCACATTGGATGATGATGGTATTTGATTTTTTCGATTTTGTTTTCCTTTGACTATTTCTTCAACAATAATTAGTCTTCTTCGTTAGGTTAAATAACCCATTTTTTTCCAAAAATAATTATTATTTAAAAAAAAATAGTAATAATTTTTTTATATAATTAATAATAATATTATTAATATTTTTAGAAAATATTATTATATATAACAATAATATTAATATTATTAAAATATAATAACTATTATGTATATTTTTTTTGTAATATAATTTTTAATATAATAATATTATATTATATTAAAAAAAATATAATGTTTTTGTTTTGGTTTGTGGTGGAGGAAGTGGCAGTGCCGGTGGTAGTGGCGGCGCAGAGGGAAGAGCGGGGAAGTAGGGCTGTGTGGTGGCAGCGCGGAGGGAAGAGCGGGAGGAAGGAGGTGGAGTTAACGGTGGTGGGAGGAGGCGGCGGTGCAGAGGGAAGAGCGGGAGGAAGGAGGTGGAGTTAACGATGGTGGGAGGAGGCGACGGTGGCAGCAGCGTGGAGGAAGGCGGATGGAGGCGGACTTGGAAGTTAGTTGGGGAAGAAGATGTGGCAAAGGGTGGAGGAGGTGAAGGATGGTGGTCGGCGTGGAGGTGCACAGAAGGGGGATGGTTGGGAGGAGTGCGCAGAAGTGGGTAGTGGTGGAGGGCAGCGGAGAAGGATGGGGAGCAGCAATGTGGGGGCAAACACGTTGGGTAGAGGATGGCGCATGGCTGAAGGGAGCAGCGCAGGGAGTAGGAGCAGCAACGTGGAGTAGGTGTGCGCTGGTAGGGGCAGAACAACAGCATGGAGCAACGGATGGGAAAGTGGTGCAGCAGTGGAGCGTGAGTGTGGAAGATGGAGTGCAGGTGGATGACTTTGAATTTTTTATTTTTTTGTTAAAATATATTTTTCTTCTTCTTCATGTAGATGGCCAAAGGCCTTTTGGTTTGGTCAAAGACCAGAAATGAGAAAAACTCTCAATATGATGGCTAATAGCCAGAAATTAGTGAAGCCCAAGAAAAGGTCAGCTCTGATACCACAAGATGCGAATAATTATTCACTCATACAATATTATTCACTAGAACACCTGGAATATTCAATAAGCCATAAGGCAAGTATATATTAATGATAGGATGAAACGATGATTACAATGGTTGATAACTCGCCTATTAGATAAGGCTTGGGAATTGTGAATGAAAGGTCATGTCCTTTCATCTTAAGTATAAATAATTATGTTTATTATTAATTATTTAATTATTATATTTATTTTATGTTTGTTACATGTTACAATAGTTTACATGGGTAGAATTCGAATGCATGAGATATGAACTTGAATCCTCCAAGTGGGTATGACTGTATCTAACTGAATCTCTAACTCAAAGTCTCCCAATCAATATTAGAGTCCAAATAGACAACTCCTTGATGACCAATAACTCCAACAACCATTGACAACTAGTTAACTCAGTGCAACTTAGTGTGGTAGGTAGGAAAAGCATTCCTCCCCATGCAACCATGCATTGGAAACAGGAAAAAATCTCATGGGAACCCCCTCCCTAAAAAATAAGCAGGAAAATAGCAATCTACAAGCTATCTTTAGAAGAAAAAAAGCTTCCTCCTTAGAAAAATAACTTGAGAAAAACACTGCTGCAAAAAATTGCAGCTCTATGCAGTAGCATGGTCCATTAGTGGGCCTCTCAATGTACTCCTTAACTGATGACTTTGTTTGGTTCTAGTGGATTGTGAAGGTAGGGAACGATCAAGTCTTTGATTTTGTGGGCCATGTAGCTAATCATTCGCCATCATCAAGTAGCACCGACCTGGAACTTTACTGCACCATTCTGTAGAGAGCGAATCTGTGAGGGGTAGTGCAACATGCTCATTCTAATACTAGGACCTTGTTCTTCTTCTGTCTTCTAGAACTCCAACACCACTTCTAGCTGCATCAAGAAGCTTTCGAGCCCATCTAGGTTTATGCTTCTGATTAGTAATGGGAACTGGATCTTGACCTAGAATCTCTTGATATTTAGTCTCAATAACATGATCATGTTGTATGTGATCTTCTTCATCTAAATCTGAAACCTATAACACATCATCATCATTATAAAAAATAGGTGGAGAAATGGTTATACCTTCTTGTGTTGCTGGAGGAGTATCATGCAACTGATCTTCTTCGAATTGGACACTTCTTTCAATGAAGCATCTTCTGGTAGCAACCTCCATCAGTTTGAAAGCTTTTGCATCTTCTCCATATCCCAGCAGAATGCATTCGCTACTTTGGGCTTGGAAGGCCTTCCTCTTGTCAAGTGGTATCCTGGCCCAAGCTTTGGAACCAAAAACTCTCAGATGAGAGACATTGGGCTTATACCCAGGCAGTGCTTCGAATGGTGTGACCCCAACCACTAACTTGTGGGGTACCCTATTATGCAAATATGAAGCATAGTTTACTGCTTCAGCCCAAAGAGAAGGAGGTAGATGCTTGCCATGTAGAAGGCACGTTGCCATATCTTCCAGAGATATGTTCTTCCTCTCAGCCACACCATTTTACTGTGGTGTGTATGGAACTGAGTGTTCCATTCGAATCCCCTCTGATTTACATAAATTCTGGAAATCTTTTTTGACATATTCTCCTCCTCCATCGGATCTTATTGACTGGATCTTCTTATTGAAACTGTTCTCAACCATAGCTTTAAAACTTTTTAAAGTCTCAAAAACTTCTAATTTTAGTTTCATGAAGTAGATCCAATAGTACCTAGAACAGTCATCAATAAAGGTTAGGAAATATCTGCAACCATTAATCGAGTTTTTAGGCATAGGTTAAGCTACATCACTATGTATCAAATCAAGTGTAGAGACAACTATATGTGCCTTTCCAACATCATACTTCTTTTCTAGATACTTACCTACCAAGCACCCAACACATACTCCATTGGAAGTTTGGATGGATGGAAAACCTTCAACCATGTTATCATTGTGGAGATGCTTTAAATATTTGAAATTGAGATGGCCAAATCTCTCATGCCAAATCTTGCTGGTGTTATTAGCATGGGACAATAAAGCTGTAGGAGGAGAAATAGGTAATATATGTGAAAACTCATAACCTTTGGTAGAGTGATTTGCAATACCTTTCACTACAAGCTTTCCAGTGGCTTTTTTTGTGATCTTAACTGAGTCTGAATTGAATGTGACCCTCTTGGGAGAGCCTGTATGAGTCATTTGGTAAACAGATAACATGTTATCAACAAGGGAGGGCACATATAAGAAATTCTTGAACTCACCATGATTCGCTATGACTAAGCCCCTTCCTTCTGCTGGAATCTGGGAATCATCTCCCATGTGAATATTAGGCCCCTTTGATAGTGAAAGAGTAGAGAAGGATTCGTTGGAGGCAACCATGTGGTTGGAGGCTCCAAAATCTATAATGTATGTTGAGGATGGAGAGAGAGTTGCTTTCAAATCATGACACCTTTCGACATCTTCTGTCGGTGCTTCTTCATCAGGCTTCTTTGCTCTTGGAGGAGCAATGTTATGCTACTTGAGAAGAGCGTACATCTCATCAAGTTGCTTCCTCATATAATGTTCTTCAACATGGTATCCCTTTTCACAATAAGGACATAACTTCTTTTCAAATTTCTTCTTCTTAGAGTAGGAGGCTCCTTCGGACGCTTGCTGATTTTGTTTAGGCTTCAAATCAGCTGCCTTTGGCTCCTTCTTCTTTGATTTCCCCTTTGCTTACGCTTTGGAAGAGTCAATAACCAAGAGAGATTGATCTTTGGAAGTCTGGATGACTCCCATTTGAATCAATTTGTCTTGTTCCTTGATTAAGGACTCGAAAAATGAATCTAAAGAAAGAAGTTTTCAATCAGGAAAGCTTTCCCGATTGGAATGAAACATAGAGACATACACATCGTACTCAGGGCCTAGTTTGTTGAGTATGGAAAGGGTATCCTGCTCATCCTTCCTCTCTATCCTGCACTATCTGCATTGGATCACTAGAGACTTGAGGCAATGTAATGAACAAAAATATATATAATAAATAATCACTAAATAACTATTATATAATTAATAATAACTATTAAATATCAAAATTAATTATTAATATTAATACATATTGATATTAATAATTAATAAATAGTTATTAGTAAACAATTCTAAAATGACGCATCATTTCATGGATAGTATCCAAAGTGCCTTCACGATTAATATATATATGGCACTCACTTTGTAATCTATCATCATATCTATTCTATCATAAATTTATATATTATTATGGCTTATTTAATATTCCAAGTCTTTTGGTAATATTATCTGTGTAAGTGAATAATTATTCACTTCAGAATGTGTCCCCGAAGCTCATCTTGTTTGTTAAACAAGCTATCAAGCTTCTCCCAGGCTTTTTTGGGAGTCCTCAATCCTTCTAGATGAAAGAGGATATCTCTCGAAATATAAGTACATAAGTACCCGAATGCTTCATCACAACGGTTTAGGAACTTGTTCCGCTATGTTGGGTATATGTTATATTCTTTGCATGTGCATATGGAGGGGAGGTGCGCATGTCAGTGCTGCAACTCGGATATCCCAAAAGCACCTTCATGGAAATGGTCGTCAAGCCATTTTTGATGCGAGCACAACGAGCAAAGTTTTTTGGCTATTCATAGATTTTATGGCTATTTATAGCTGTTTGTGGCTATTTTTAGAATTTGTCTAAAAATATGTAACTTAATCCCGGTTAAGGGATTGGAGTCTTTTTCTAATATGGGTTAATGGATTAGGGTATTTGGATGTTTCGGAATACCTAAATTTTGTATTGTGAGGATTCATAATGTAACAAAGAGAATATAGGAGGTGTGGCTCAAAGGTTTTCCGGTTTTTCCCGGTTAAGGGTTTCCAGGGTAAATCTCTATGTTTATGTGTGAATGATGTGTTGTGATCTCTATTTTGCTTAAAAGAATCTGTATGCTTTGCTTCTCTACACGGGTTTAAAACTTACTTGTGGTATCAGAGCTCAATTTGGCATCAGGGGGACGCGGTTGATAGATCTCGGGTCTGTGATAAACTTGGGTTCAGTGGGAGCTTTGCAGTGTTTATTTTTGCATTGAAAGGGAATGGCGAGCACTTCAAGAATTGAGATCGAGAAATTTAATGGCCAGAATTTTGAGTTATGGAAGCTCAAAATAGAGGATCTTCTGGTAGATCGGGAATAGTGGATTGTTGTGGATCCGGGTATGAAACCCATTGCAACGTCACAAGATGATTGGGATAAATTAGAAAGAAGGGAGAGGAGTACAATACGATTGTGCTTATCAGAATCTATGTTGTTGAACGTATCTGGTGAAGATAGTGCAGTAAAGCTATGGGCAAAACTAGGGAGTTTGTATCAATCAAAATCCCTTGTGAACAAGTTGTTTCTACAAAAGAAGTTGTTTCACCTCAGAATGGACGAGAATGACACTGTAACAGAGCATTTGAATGTCTACAATACTCTGGTAAGTCAGATAACCTCTGCTGGTATTAAAATGGCTGAAGAAGATAAATGTATTACATTATTGTGTTCTTTGTCGAATCCCTGGGACAACCTAATTGTTGCAATAGGTAGTGTTAGCCAGGCGACCTTAAATTTTGATGAAATTGTATCATCCCTACTATCACAAGAGATGAGGCGAAAAACCATGGATAATCATTGCATGGATGCCTTGTCTGTGAGAGGTCACCCCTAGGAGAAAAAAAAAAATAAAGGATCCGAGGGAAGATCTAAATCCCCAAGAAAATGAATAAGGAAGTGTTGGAAAAGTGGTAAAGCTAGGCACTATAAAAAGGATTGCAGATCTAAGAATGTTGAGAAAGCAAAGGGATATGAGGATACCCCTTCCACAGAGGTGAAGAAATCCTCAGAAGAAGGAGGGGATGTGTACCTAGCTTCCACAGGTAATCCTTCAGAATGTGATATATGTTTTATTGACTCAGGTGCATCATGTCATATGACCCCTCATAGGGAGTGGTTCTGTGAATATGAAAAGTACAGTGGAGGAGATGTGTACTTGGGAGATGATTCACCAACCAGTATCATTGGACATGGTAGAGTCAAGCTAAAACTGAAGGATGGAAGGATTAGAACTTTGCCTGGAGTGCTGCACATTCCAAATCTAGCAAGAAACTTGATATCTGTTGGAAAGATGGATGTTGCAGGTGTAAAGACTGTGTGTGGAGATGGTGGTTGCAAAATGGTTCGAGGATCAATGGTATTGATGAGGGGAGTTCAATATGGAACTCTGTACAAACTATTGGGAAAAACCATCATTGATGAATGTAACAATTCTGTTGTGCTGGAGGAAGGAGGTAAAGATGACAAAACCCTGACTGCATCAGGAGGAAAGACAATGCTATGGCATCAAAGATTGGGGCATATCGGAGAAAAGGGACTTCGAGCATTACAAGGTAAAGGTATGATTGATTTCACTCTGGATTTTGATTTCTGTGAACATTGCATATATGGAAAACAAAATCGAGTAAGATTTGCATCTGGTGCTATAAGAGCAAAGGGAATTCTAGAATTAATACATAGTGATGTGTTTGGACTTGTTCCTATTCCAGCATTAGGAAAATCGATGTATTATGTTTCATTTATAGATGATTTCTCAAGGAACATATGGATTTATTTCCTTCGAAAAAAATCTGAAGTATTTGCCAAGTTTAAAGAATTTAAGGCTCTTGTAGAAAATCAGTCAGAAAAGAAAATAAAGGTGTTGAGGACAGATAATGGTGGAGATTTCTGTGGGAATGAATTCAAGGACTTTTGTAAGAAGTGTGGTATAGCAAGGAAAAATACTACTCCATACACACCTCAACAGAATGGAGTTGTTGAGAGGATGAATAGGACGTTGATGGAAAAGGCAAGGAGCATGCTAAGCAGTGCTGGGATAGGACAATAATTCTGGGCAAAAGTAGTGGATACAACATGTTACTTGGTAAACCAATCACCCACATCAGGATTGATTGATAAAACTCCACAAGAGGTATGGACTGGTAAGAAGCCCTCTATTAAGCATTTGGAAGTTTTTGGTTGTGATGCTTATGTACATGTTCCAAAGGAGAAAAGGAGCAAGTTGGATAATAGAGTTGGGAAGTGTATCTTTATTGGCTATAAAGATGGTATGAAAGGGTATAAGCTTTGGAATCCTATAACTAAGAAGATTGTTTACAGTCAAGATGTTGTGTTTCGAGAGGTCAAAGAAGTCCCTAGACAGAAAATGAATCCAATGGAAAAGGAACCAAAGAAAATAGAGTTTAAGTTAGAAGGTGAAGAATCTGACTCAATAGAAGAAGCAGAATCAGAAGAAGAAGAACCTCATACTCCAGTTTTGAGGAGATCATCTCAAGAAATAAGGCAACCATAAAGGTATTCCCCTCCTGATTTTTGCTCTCATTTTGCTATGTCTATTACTGATTATGATCCTAGAAATGTGAAGGAAGCTATTTATTCAGAGGATAGTGAACTCTAGAAAAAGGCCATGGATGAAGAAATGGATTCCTTGGACAAAAATGAAGCTTGGAATCTACTCTAGTTACCAGCTGGGAGAAAATCCATTGGGAGCAAATGGATATTTAAAAAGAAGTTGAATGCAAAAGGTAAAGTGGATAAGTATAAATCTCACTTAGTAGAAAAGGGATATTCTCAGGTAGAGGGGATTGATTTTGGTGAAATATTTTCTCCAGTTGCAAAATTAACTTCTACTAGATTTCTTCTTTCTATTACTGCTGCTTTTGATCTTGAAGTAGAGCAGATGGATGTGAAGACAACGTTCTTACATGGGGATATGGAAGAAGAAATATACATGAAACAACCAGAAGGGTTCATAGTAAAGGGAAAGAATGAGTTGGTATGCAAAGTAAAGAAGTCCCTTTATGGTCTAAAGCAATCTCCAAGGATGTGGTACCAAAAGTTTGACACATACATACTTGGATTGGGGTTTGTGAGAAGCAAAGTTGATCACTGTGTATATTCCAAACAGGTTGGTGATCACTTCAATAACATAGTTCTGTATGTTGATGACATGTTGCTGATTGGAAACAACAAAGATGTTATAAAGGAGGTGAAGTCTCAACTGTCCTCCAAGTTTGATATGAAATATCTTGGTGCTGCAAACTTCATTTTGGGAATGGAGATAAGAAGAGATTGTGCAAAAAAAATGATCAATTTAAATCAAAGAAAATATGTTGAGACGGTACTACAAAGATTTAACATGTAGGAAAGTAAGTCGGTCAAGGTTCTTATTCCTGTAGGTGTAAAGTTATATGTAGAGCAGTGTCTCAAGACACAGGAAGAAGAAGAAGACATGTTACTGGTTCCATATGCCAGTGTAGTTGGTAGTTTGATGTATGCAATGGTTTGTACAAGACCAGACATTACTCATGCAATGGGAGTTTTGAGCAGATATATGTCAAAACCAGGAAAGGAGCATTGGACAACTGTAAAGAGGGTTTTCAAATATTTGCGTGGCACCACAGATTATGCAATCTACTACCAAGGAAGACCTAGACCAAACATAGTAATAAATGTACATGGATTTGTTGATGTAGACTGGGCTAGAGACCTTGATCATAGAATATCTACAAGTGGGTATGTGTTTAACCTATTTGGAGGAGCTATTAGTTAGATGAGCAAGAGACAAGTTGTAGTTGCACTCTCAACTACATAAGCTGAATACATGGCAGCCACTCATGCAAGCAAAGAAGCTGTATGGTTGCAAATATTGTGTTTAGGTATTGGGTTTGTACAGAAAGGTGTAAGGTTAGATTGTGATAGCCAAAGTGCAATCTTCCTGGCAAAGAACCCTGCTTATCATGCTAATACAAAGCATATTGATGTGCAATATCACTTTGTGAGAGATGTAGTTGAAGACAAGAAGGTGCTGCTAGAGAAGGTTGACACCGTGAAAAATGTTGCAGACTCATTAACAAAGTATGTTAGTACAGAGAAGTTCTCTTGGTGTAGAGAATCTATGGGCATTGATGCCCTGAACCTGTGACTTTATGAGTACATGACGCATTGCTATGCAAAGGAAACAACAAGTGGGAGAAGGTTGGGTATATGTTATATTCTTTGCATGCGCGTATGGAGGGGAGGTGCGCATGTCAGTGCTACAGCTCGACGATCCCAAAAGCACCTTCACGGAAACGATCGTAAGGCCGTTTCCGATGAGAGTGCAGCGAGAATTTTTTTTTGGGCTATTTATAGATTTTATGGCTATTTATAGTTGTTTGTGGCTATTTTTAGAATTTGTCTAAAAATATGTAACTTAATCTTGTTTAGGGATTGAAGTCTTTTTCTAATCCGGGTTAACGGATTAGGGTATTTGGATGTTGCGGAATACCTATATTTTGTATTGTGATGATTCATAATGTAATGAAGAGAATATAGGAGGTGTGGCTCCAAGGTTTTTTTATTTTTCCCGGTTAAGGGTTTCCAAGGTAAATCTCTGTGTTTATGTGTGAATGATGTGTTGTGATCTCTATTTTGCTTAAAAGAATATGTATGCTTTGCTTCTTTGCACCGGTTTAAAACTTACATGCTCTACCGACTGATGATGCTCAGCCTCCCATCCATGTATGATCCTGTGGTAGCCATGCTTGCGCAAGGCCAGCTGCATATCAATCCTCCAATCAAGGTAATTGGAAGTTGTGAGGATCTATGGTTCAGGAGTTTGAGAACTCATAATTGCTCTGGTTGGAAGACTGCAAATACTTCTCTCAAGCTACGTAGCACCTGTCAATTTCACTGCAATAACACACTAAAACATATGAACTGTTAGAATCATGCTTTTCCTCCCGGCATGAACATGTTTTCAGGGTCCATCACGCCCTCTCTGATGCTCTGAATGAATCTAGAGCTAGCAAATTTTCATAAGGGGACTTCTGTAGAAACCCAGTTGCTTCTGATGTTCGATGGAGAGAAATAAGCATGAAACCTGCCTGAGAAGGCTCTGATACCATATCAGAATTTGAATGCCATTTAGATCTTCAAGCAGAGAGTTCTGATAATGTTTGCAGCAATTGAATGGGGAATGAAAACACAAACTAAGCAAAACAAACCACACAAGAAACGAACAAGTATTGCTCAGGAATTTACAGTATATTCATCATCATAATATCCAGTGTTACAATAGTTTACATAGGTAGAATTTGAATCCTCCAAGTGGATATGACTGTATCTAACTGAATCTCTAACTCAAGGTCTCCCAATCAATATCGGAGTCCAAATAGACAACTCGCTGATGACCAATAACTCCAACAACCACTGATAGCTAGTTAACTCAGTGCAACTGAGTGTGGTAGGTAGGAAAAGCGCCCCTCCCCATGCAACCATGCTATCCATCCATTGGTAGCGCTAGCCTAACTGACTATGAAGTAACTGAATGTAACTGGGGGCTAACTAAGACTAACTAGTGCTAACACCAACTGACTGAAGTATGTTGGTGTCGGGACTCTTAGTGGCTCCTAAAATGTAGGGATTGGTTTAGGAGCGCCTTAATTGATGCATGCACATGCAGTAAGTGACAGTTAACCTCTAGTAGTGTTCCCCACTCTTCAATGAATGGTACATGTGGTTCCATCAAGCCAAGTGGACCTAATTGCACTAGTGGACCCAATTAATTAATTTAAGGTTCCTAAGCTAGGCAATAATTAATCTAATAGACATTTGACCAAGGGAGGATTAATAATCCTAACAATTCCAACTAGACTCAAAACTAAAAAAATATTGAAAACGTGGAATATTTAGACTACACAGTTTAAAATAAACACGTTAGGAGTTTTAATTATTATTATTTAATTATTTTAAAATTCATTTATAACAATTTCAATATAAAATCAAATAAAGTTAATAAAATATATATGATGCAAAGACATGTTCTCATTTAGTTTTTTTTTAATCAAATTTTTATAATAATAGTAATAAAAATACCAAAAACATTTTAAGGGTATAGGAGACTCTGTGATCGATTCCTGCCGACCAGTCATGTTTTACTCGTACGTTTGGAGGCAGGCTCTTAGGGCTTGTTGAGATCTGTGGATTTTTGTTGGGCTTTGTGTCTGCCAAGGTTCTCTCCTAGCTATTATGGAGGATTTTGAGGAAGTTGATTATTCCTGTGATAGGTTGGAGAGCTCTGATATCTGGGCTGTGCCAGGTGGAGGGCAGGGGGCGCAGTGGGAGGACTTCCCAAGACCGGGACCGGAGGGCTCTGTTTCGGCTGGGCCAGGGGCGTTAAGTTTGGTGGATGTTACATCCCCCTCAGATTTTTTCATTCTCCCGTCGTCGGAAATGGCTCCAGATGTTACTCAGGGAGATTCCTTTTCTTATTTGCCTCCGGACATTTCGAGACGGTGGGAGGTCGGAACATGTTATCCGTCACATGTAGCTCAGAAAGGTTTTGAGACCTCTAAGGACTTTGTCTTGGGGGCAGCGGTTGGGGAGGTAGGGTGGTTTTTGCAGGCAGGTTTTTCTGGGGATTGTCCGGAGAGCGTTTGGAGGGTTCCATTGGTTGAAGTGGAGCAGAGAGGCTTTGATTCATCTAGAGGGGTATTCCCTGGTGGTTTTCAAGGGGCTTCGAATAACTTTGTTGGCCGGAGGGCTGTGGAAGGTGGTTTACCAAAGCGCCGTAGGAGGAATTGGATTAAAACTAAACAAGTGCGGAATTATGCAGTGGGGGAAGATTTAGCCTGGGAAGGTGTTTTGAATATGGCTTCGAGCACACTGGTAGGGAGGGTTATGGGAAGGCAATTTGCCATGAAGACTGTGCAGGAATGGGCTAAGGTATCCTGGGAGGAACATTTGGGTTATGCTCCGGTGGTGGAGATGCTTAACAGGGGCTGGTTCGCGATTAAGTTAGCGAAGGAGGAGGATCTCAAATGGATTCAGTGCAAATGCTGGCATATAGACCATACTCCAGTCCTTTTGAAACCTTGGACTCCCCTGTTTGATGCAAGTAAAGAAAGGGTGGATGTAACCCCCATCTGGGTGCAGTTGCCAGCTCTTCCTCTCCACTTTTGGGACCTGTATCACTTCAAGCAGATTGGAGATATCTTGGGGAATTTTTTGGAGGCTGACTTCTCTTACCTGGAAACCCTTGAGAAGAAGGTAGCTCGTATTTTGGTAAACCTAAATCTGAGGGATGGTTTGGCTGAGTCCATTAATCTGCTTTGGGGTCCAATGATTATATCACAGATTCTGGATTATGAGAATGTTCCATTCCACTGTAGGCGATGCCATGCTTACGGGCATCCAATGTCAGAATGTTCTTTACTGGCACTTCATCACAAAGGGAACCGAGGTAGATGTGCTTCTACTCGTCGCGAGGGCCAACCAGTGAAGAAGGATCGGTCACATGAGGTAGAATTTTCGTCGGTGGGAGTCATGGTCTGTGAACCCGACTTGGTGGACTCTAACCCGGCAGGATCTATGGTGGCCGAAGTTCTTTCTGATCCCCCTGATCGGGATCCAGCACCAGTTTCTGTTCTTCCTTCTGAGGATCCTCCCTGCCCGATCTCTTTTCCTCCGTCACCAAATGTTAATTATTTCATGCAAAATGTCACTTTCTTTGGTTTCGATTGGATAGAAGGACTACGGAATTTAACTTTATCGAGCCAGTCTGGTCCCTCCTTGCTCTGTCCCGTGCTCCCTCTACATGATGCGAATGATCTGGGATTGGAGGGTTTATCCACTACTGTCTTGCCAGCTCATGCCTCTGACCTTTTTCAAGCTTCAGAAGAGCCCTCTAGTCCTTTGTTGGAGTCTGAGCCCGAAACCCATATTGAGGAGCACTGCTCCTCCCCTTCAGATTCCATGGAGCCGGTCCACTTTCTTAGATCGCATACTAAGTTCGCTTCTGGATTGGGTAAGGATTCGTCGCCTGTGAGAAGGGGTCAAGGCAGAAAATCTAATCTCTCCAAGGCTCAGTCTAGAGCTAAGGAGGACCTGCTGGAAGGAAAACAACAAACCATAGTTATGGCCCTTAAAGCGAAGAAGGCCAAGAAAAATGGTCGATTATGAAGTTCATGTCCTTTAATTGTCGAGGTCTGGCTGGGCCTGTTAAGAAATCAGCCTTCATCAGGGTGCTTACTCTTGAACACCCAGATGTGATTATGTTACAAGAGACATTAGGTGTAGGAGATGTGGTCAAGGAAAGGCTGGAGAGCTGGTTACCGGGTTGGTCTTTTGTGACCCTTGATGCAAGGGGTCGTTCAGGAGGACTGGCGGTTGGTTGGAGGAACTGTTGTGTGAAGTTGGTTAATGCTTGGGGACTGGACTCTGTGTTGGGAGTGGAGATTTTCTCTGATGAGTTGGGGCTTTTATTACCGGTGATAAATGTTTATGGGCCTTATTTGAACAGGCCCCTGTTTTGGGATTCTCTGCTACAAAATCCCATGGTGACAGGAGATTCGCTTGTTATGGGCGGTGATTTCAATTTCTCTCTGGGACATTCTGAGGTCTGGGGGCCCTGAGCCCATGTGGACTCTCTGACAAGTTTTTTTACTCGGAAATTGGTGGAGAAAGGGATGCTGGATATCGTGCCTGTTAAACTCAGGCCAACTTGGAGAAACAATCGTAGTGGGGATGCTAGGGTGGCAAAAAGAATTGATCGTTTTCTGGTGGCAGGGCAGCTGGTGGACAGATTCTTCTTAGTTAGACAATGGGTGGGCAGTGGGGGACACTCTGACCACTTTCCTATATTTTTTGAAATCAAAATGGGTCCTATAAATCCTCCAAGTCCTTTAAAATTTAATAAAACTTGGCTTCAGGACGAGACTTTTAAAACTCTTTTCCTCACTCATTGGAGGCCTATAGTGGAGGAAAATGATCGATCGGCAGCTTATCAGTTTGCTGACAACATCAAAAGGTTAAAAGCTGTGATCAAAGGGTGGGCAACTGATAAAAGGAGAGAAGATGCGGAGCTGAATCAGTTGGAGATCGATCTTTTGGAGATTTATGAAGGGGAAGGAGGAGGGTACTCATCTCTAGAATCGAAGGAGGCCTTGATTAAATTGGAGGGCAGACGCAACACTCTTTTATTGGAAAGAGAGGAAGCATGGAGGCTCAAAAGTAGAGCCATTTGGCTGGAATGCGGGGATGATAATACAAAAAAATTTCATGCTTACGCCAGAGGAAGGAAGGCAGCAAATACCATCTGGAGACTGCAGGATGAGGAGGGATCCAATCATGTTACTTTTGAAGACAAGGCAAGATGTGGGGTGAATCACTTCCAACAACTGTTCAAAGCTCCCCAACAGGCCACTATTGAAGAGGTTATCAAATTGGCTCAGATGTTTCCCCGTTTTGTGGATGAGGCGGGTAATAGGGATCTTATGAAGGAAGTATCTGAAGAAGATTTGAAGAAGGTTATGGGCAGCTTTCAGAAAGACAAAAGTCCTGGACCAGATGGATGGACGATTGATTTCTTTCTGGTCCTCTTTGATGTACTGGGGAAGGACCTCTTGCAGGTTGTTGAAGACTCAAGGTCTTCCGGTTGGATACCGGCCAGTTTCAACGCTACCTTCATTGCTCTCATCCCAAAGTCTGATAATCCTCTCTCTCTCAATGATTATAGACCCATCTCATTGTGCAACTGTATCTACAAGATAATTTCGAAAGTTATTGCTATGAGAGTGAAAGCTATTCTCTCGGAACATATATCGGATGAGCAGTTTGGCTTCCTGGAAGGGCATCAGATTCATGAAGCTATTGGGGTAGCACAGGAAGGCCTCCATAGCATAAAGACCCAGCGGCTAAAGGGGGCTATTCTTAAACTTGATCTATCTAAGGCTTATGACAAAGTAAGCTGGCTTTATTTGAGGTTGCTTCTAACCCATCTAGGCTTTTGCATCAACTTCATAAGATGGATAATGTCTTGTTTAACTACTGTTTCATTTGCTGTGCTGATAAATGGAGCGGCCACCTCTTTTTTTCATGCCGAGCGAGGGCTAAGACAAGGATGTCCCTTGTCTCCGCTCCTTTTTCTTCTGGTTGCTGAGGGTCTTAGTAGGGCTATTAGAACAGCCAAATCTGAAGGTCGATTTTCGGGGATCCTGATTACCCCACACTTAAACGTTACCCATCTACTTTTTGTGGATGACGTACTGATTTTATGTTCGGGCTCTAGAGGAGAAACCAGAGTTCTACAGGAAATTTTGGACCTCTTTACAAAGGCTACTGGAATGGAGATTAATATAGGAAAATCTTTTGTGACAACACATATGTTGAGACCGGAGGAGGAGGCTGAACTGAGAAGGTTTTTTCCTTACAACTTCCCTGGCTTGGACGTAGGGTTTAAGTACCTGGGCTTCTCTTTGAAAGCTAATCTGTATCGCAAACAGGACTGGTTATGGCTTGTTGGGAAGGTGGAGAAGAGACTCTCGGTATGGAGTCATAAGTGGCTCTCAAGAGCTGGGCGTTTAGTTTTAGTCAAGGCCGTTTTAGAGGCAATTCCGGTGTATTGGATGTCATTATCCTGGATTCCGAAAGGGATCCTTGAAAGTATACGGAGGGTTTGTTTCAGGTTCCTATGGAGTGGCAAGAAGGAAGTTCAGGTAACTCCCTGGGTAAACTGGAAGAGGATTGCTGTTCCAAAAGGTCTTGGAGGATGGGGCCTTAAGGACATTTTTTTATTTTCAAAAGCCCTGGCTGCCAAAGGAGGATGGAGGCTGGGACATTCGAACAGTTTGTGGACTCGGGGGATCAAACTGAAATATCTAACAGGTGTTAGCATCATTGACTGGATCAGAAATCCTAGGAAAGTACATACTGGGGGCTCGGTGATATGGAAAGCGATTGTAAAATCTTTTCACTTGATCGAAAGTAATCTGGCTTGGGATGTAGGCAATGGGGAAAAGGTTATGATTGGAAGGGATCCATGGTTGGGCTGCACCCACCAGCACATTCTCCCAATCGATGTAGTTGAAGCTTTAGAACATTTGGGGATAACCACATTGAATCAACTAGCTGTACCTCGACCTGATGAACCGTGGAATCAATACTAGAGAAGGGCTAACTCTTTGGGGCTAGGGGAAAGGGCGACAGCTTTTTTGGACCAGTATGTAAGGGAATTGGTTCGGGCAAATATACTTCTTTCTGATTAGGAAGATTTACTGGTTTGGGAGGCGGATCCGGAAGGGGTCTACACATCAAAGATGGGCTACCTGTGCCTTAGTGCTGGAGTGGAGAATAGGGTCGATGTATGGTGGTGGAGGTCCTTGTGGAAGCTAAAATGTCCAGCTAAAACAAAATTGTTTATGTGGTGTGTACTAAACAACAAGGTACCTACCTGGGATGTGTTGCAGAAACGATCTTTTCAGGGCTCTGGTTGGTGTGTTCTATGTAAAAGGGAGTGGGAATCCACCAGTCACTTATTTCTTTCCTGCTCTTTCACAACAGCAGTTTGGAGGGAAGTTTCTTTACTGGTTGGTTCATTATGTCAGTGGGAAGGGGATTCTGCGGAGGCTGCATGGGAATCTTGATGGCGGAGGAGATCACAAACAAAATTTAAAATCCTTCCTTTGCTGATTATTTGGGGGATCTGGATGGCCCGCAATAGGGCTATTTTTTAGGACATTTCCAGTATCCCTGCTATCTTAGGAGCACAGTCTGTGGGATATTTCATATCTTTTCCGGAACATATAAGGGTGGTCAGTGAACGAAGGAGATTAGAAGTGGATCTAGATAGATCGTCACCATGGGCATACTTCGATGGGGCAGCACAAAATAATGCATGTGGAGGAGGCGCAGTGCTGTATCTAACTGAATCACATTACTTTGTATTATCTATGGGACTCGGGGAGGGTACTAACAATTTTTCTGAACTGATGAGCCTCAAGCTTTTGCTGTTGTTTTCCTTGGAAAAGGGATGCAACAAACTGAATTTTATGGGCGATTCACTGAATGTTATAAATTGGATCAACGAAACACAAGAATGCAGGCAGTTGAGATTAGCACATATCCTATATGCTATCAGACTTCTTCTCCAACGTTTTGAATCTTCTTCTTGCCGGCATGTATACAGGGAATATAACAAAGAAGCAGACAAAGCTTCCAAGGAAGGGCTTCGGCTGGCAGCGGGTACTTGGACTGTGAAAGAATTTATCGAAGGCAGCACACAGAATTTCTATCACAGGCCATATATAGATATTCTCTGATTATGTTTTTATGCAATTTCTTATAACCTGGAACTTTGGAATTAGTTGGCAGTTTTTAAAACTAACTGGCAACAGGTTTTTGTATCTTTATGGATATTTTGGACAGAAATTTATACAAACGAATGGGCTTTGTATATGATCCGTTTTCTACTGTACTACACATAGTCACAGAA
>LPNX010210295.1:77973-136578 GCA_001517045.1 Pseudotsuga menziesii
AACAGATATTCTAATTTCACCTTCACACTTCACTTTCTCTTTTGAAAAGACTTATAGGTTGTTGGTAATGGTATGGATCCATGAGATTTGATGTCAGTCTCAGACTCTTATGATCTCAAAATATATATATATATATAGATGCCTTAGTCAAAATATATGGCAGAGCAATGATTGCTGATCCTGTGGCAGAGCAATGAGCCACAGCAATGATTGCGGACCCAATTCAACCAATGAGCCTGACAATAATCATTCCTATTGCCTTGCCTCAGATGATTAATTTTGGCTAAAATATATAGATCAAAATATATATAGATGCATGAGTCCAAAAAGTTAGTTTAAGGTTATTAGTTATTCTTAGATTCTTTATTATCCATGAATCATGAGAAAGTATTTAAAGAATATTCAATCCAATGATTTGGAAAATATTCTATTGAATGATTTGAAAACCTTTTTAGCTATTTCATAAATATTCAAATTGATAAGAAGATTTTCATTTTTCTTTTGCAGGCATTCGACAGTTTTTATGGTGCTGGATGGCAGTGCGTTGTGGGGACAAACTTTGGCTATTTTTTTAGTCATGCTGAAGGCAGTTTCATCTATTTTTGCTTGCAAACGCTGAACATATTGATGTTCAAGGAAGCTTAATTCAAGGCCATCTCTGCAATTCAATTCATCACCCAGCTTTTTATTTCTTCTCTTGTAGATGAGTTTGAGAAGAAAGGAATGTGTAGTTTATTTGTGTATAATGGATTCCACCACCAGTACAGACCCTGCAGCCAGATCAGTTCTATGAGTTTACATGAGAACATCAAACACCGACTTTCCTATGAGTTTATGTCACGAAGTATATTGTAAAAAAACAAAACTATATTTTGTTCAAGCACATGTCCCATTTCATTTTGTGCAGAGCTAGAGCTATGTTGTAACATCTTCTGTTTAGAACGCTGTATTTGGATTTTATAATTGAAAACAGAGTTCAGATCTATGAAGTGTATGAGCGATTCAGAACCTCAGGTATATTATCTATGTATATTTTTATTCTTATACCCAACTTCTCTCTACCCAATCATCAAATTGCAGTAAGTTGTCAACTGCTATGAGTAAATCTATAGTAGAGCATATCAAAGTTATATATCACAGGCACCTCTTGGCATCAATATAACAAAAAGCCCTGGGAACCAATTTGGTGGAAATGTAAGAAATTTAAAATTTATACTGAGAAAATTATCAAACTTGTTGCTAAGTATACCGTCTCTGGAGGCATGGCAACTGGAGAAGATTTGTGGACAAAATTATTCTTCTCTTATCTCTTAATCAGAGGACCTTGTTGCATGTTTATTATAGTCACATAATCAATGTAGACTGTTCCATGTTTATTATAGTCACATAATCAAAGTACATAGTTCCATGTTTATTATTGTCACGAACTTTGTCTACCATTTTGGCTATATATGTGCTTTATTTTTCTGACACCCACCATCAACAATACGAGAGCTGACCTAATTCAAATTATTGGATTGACTGAAAAAATGATAATGGAAAAGGGTTTATTCTAGATTGTACTGTTCAAAAATATAAAAATTATTATATTGTAATGAAAAAAAATCATTTCAGTTATAGTCTATATAATAAAATATATGTATAAAAAATATGAGTTAGATAGAGAAGTTCCAAAAATATATAAAAATAGAAAAAATGATTAGGATTTCAAGTTTGTAAAGAAGGATGGAAAACATGGTTTCTCTTTATCACTTGATCTATTTGATTTGAGATTGAAAAAATTGAATAATATAATTAACTTAAACTTAAAAAATTCATTCCACACCACGGACCTAAGCCTAACTGTTGTATTCTATTCTCTATAATATATTTTTATACATCTCCTTTCTTGCATCGTATGTAAAGTAGGTGTTGTTTCTCTTTATAAAGTTGAAATATTTTTATTTTTTTAGTAGATAGATCCATAGATTTATTGCTTGATTGTAACATAAGAACTACAAAAACTAACAATCCATTGTCATTTGGATTAGAGAAGAATAATTTTCATGATTACGTTTGAAATGCGGATAATGTAATGGTCAATTATGTGAGGAATATAATGTCTTAAAAATATTGTATCTAAACTTCAAATTGTCTTCCTTGTTGTATATGTCTACATCTCCTTGCTTAACTTGCAACACGACGTTCTTTTATTGCACCCCTAATCGCTTTTGTTATTAGATCTCAATGGGTGAGCTATTACGATTTAAACTAGATCTCAATGGGTGAGCTATTATGATTTAAACTAAAATAAATATAGACCGAAAATCAATTACACCTAATTATTAGATCTTAATGGATGAGTTGTTATGATCTAAACTTAAATGGATATATGCCCATACCTCTATATATGTCTCTTGATGGGCTTATTGTGACTTATCATCTTTAAGATTTTCATTCATAATTATGCATCTTAAGAAGAGGACATAGAGGGTGACGCAATCACAATAATGGAATGAACCACTTCGATGGCATTGCAACTTGCAAGGTAGATTTTTATTCAAAATTATGTAGCTTAAGAAGAGGACATAGAGGGTGACGCAATTACAATAATGGAATAAACCATTTCGATGCCATTGCAAGGTTGACTATTGTTATCAACAATAGTCTTTGTGATCTATAAATGTAAGGTTTATGGCTTTCCACGTAATCGAAATACCTTAACTTTTATTATGCAATTTTTTTCCAATTTAAAACTACTTAATTTTAAAAAATTTAAGTCTAAATTTTTTTACGAACTTGACTCAACCATAAAAAAAATGGATTTCTCTATCTTAGTCCATGTTAGAGGTCAAACTTCAAACTCAAATCCCATTAAACTTGTGAAAAACAACATTAAACTTGTGAAAAACAACATAATCGAGAAAAAACGATGAATGTAGTATTTCACCCTATGTGAAGAATATATTGTTTTAAATTATTGTATCAACCATAAGATTTTATTTACTAAAACTTGTGGTTCAACACTTCAAATTGTCTTTCTTGTTGTATATGCCCACATCTCCTTGCTTAGCTTACAACACGACGTTCTTTTATTGCACCCCTAGGTACAATTGCTAGTATATATTTGCCTTATGGCTTATCTGATTTACCAAGTCTTTTGGTGAATTCATTGTGTGAGTGAATAAGTGAAACCACACCTCCATTTGTAACATATAATCTCTTATCTTATCATTAATATATACTTGTTTTATGGCTTATCTGATTTACCAAGTCTTTTGGTGAATTCATTGTGTGAGCAAATAAGTGAAACCACACCTGGTTTCTTAAAGTGGGTTTGAATATAAAAGTGTATAATAAATACTACTAAAAGCAAGTGAGACTTGAACTTAAGTGGGAAGGTAACACTCATTCCTCCCAACCACCCAATCTACTAGAATTTTACAAAACTTAAGGGAAACAAAAAATCTAAAAGTACATAATAATTGCTATTAAAAAGTAAGTAGATTTGAACTTAGGTGGGGAAGGTAACAATCATTCCTCCCAACCACCCAATATACAAGAAGTATTTATCAACCTTCAAAAAAAGAAAAAGAAATTATTATTATTATTATTATTATTGTAATTACTTAATAATTGTATTAAGTACAATTATTAAATTACAAGAGGAAAGCAAAACAAAACAAAAAACAAATTTTAATAAAAGTAAAATATTATATATAATAATAAAATATTATTATTATATTATAATCTTTATTTTTAAAAACATTAAAAAAAACTATATACAAATATTATATAGTTTATATAAAAAACAATAATAATATTAATTAAATAATTAATATTTATTATTAAAAAAATGGACAGTATCAAAAAAAGAAAAGGAAGATCTTCTATCATCGAAGACGCGAAAGAAAAGAAGACAAGAAGTCAAGACTTTATATCGTCAAAGAAACAAAATCCAAGTAAGACTAGTCAAGAAATCGATAGCCATCTATCATTAAAAAATTTAGAGATCATGGAATTTGGTTTGTGACTACAAATAGAGAAATTAGAAGCCAAGTTAAAGCGTTATCGAAGAGACAATGAAGAATTACGAGACACAAATACGAACTCGGAAGTAATAATTAAAATACATGAGATGCAAAAAGAGCTCAAGGAATAAAAAATTTCCGACCAGAAAAATCATATAGAAAAATTGTCTGCCCAAATTGAGAAATTAAAAGACGAAAACGAATTTAATCAGAGACTGAAAAATCAAGATATAAAAGAAGAAATAAACGATTACAAAGCAGAAATAAAACGGTTGAACATAATTGTTAGCAACAAGGATGAAGAACTAACGCGAATACGACATAAATTAGAAAATCAAGAATCGGTGATCGACCAGTATCGACAACAGACAAAAGTTCTTCAACAACAAAATGACGACTCTAAAAAGACTCATAAGTCGGAGATTGCAAAAAGTAATAAAACACTATCCAACAATTCCGAAGAAATTTTCAGATTAAGGAATCATAACAAAACACTAGTCATGAAAATTAAGAAGTTGAAAAATAGTTGAAAGACAGAACATTCTACGGAAGACATTGAAGGGAAACTTCTAGACAAGCAGGAAGAAAATAGTTGCATTAGAAGTCATAACAAAGATCTTAAGGAACAACTTAAGAAGTTTGAAGATGACAGAAAAACGCAAGTAGAAGTGATTAAGAAGTTTCAAAATGATTACGTGCAGTTGGAAAAGATACAGAAGGAAACCTTAAAACCTCAAGGGACGAAAATACAACTTCCAACTCCGATCAATGCTCACAGGACGACACTCATAAAAGAAAATGGCATCGTGAAAAGTCCTTATTGACACCCCAACCATAAAAACCGATATCCTAAAAAGTGGGAACTATCGAAAGCTAATGGTACGAATGTGACCAAACGATAGATCAGTATGTAATGCCAACAATCCACAACAAATCAATTTGGGATGGATTGATTCATCCACATATCGTAAGTTATGCTCCACTCTTATCAGTTCATATCAACATGTTTCATTAGCTACAACACTACAAAAAAAGAGGCAGAAACATTATGAAGGCTTCGAGGACAAAGCGTTTCTAAGAGAGTGGCAATGTAACAAACATAAAATAAGATAATAATTAAATAATTAATAATTAGGTTAACTAAGTTAGGATATGAAATGAGGTGCCTCCTCAACATTAAATGCCCAAGCCATATTTAAGGCAGGGCCACCATTTGTAACATATCATCTCTTATCTTATCATTAATATATACTTGCCTTATGGCTTATCTGATTTACCAAGTCTTTTGGTGAATTCATTGTGTGAGCGAATAATTATTCGGCTCAAAGGGATTGAACCACACATTTCCATAAGGATTTGAACCACACCTCTTGGTTACAGCGTTAATGATTGGTATTAGCTTCTTAAGAAATGTGAAATCAAGGTCTCTAACTGGAGTTTACGATAGGTTTCGAAGGGAGGGCGATTGATCCTTATTAAGTATATTCTTGCTGCCATTCCTATCTTTTGGGTCATTTTTTGGATTCCAAAAATAATCATTAATCAGTTGGATTCCATCTGCTTGAGATTTTTTTTGGTCTGGGAAATATGTTAAAAAAGGTTTTGCTTTGATACAATGGAAGTGTGCCACTGCTCCACAAGTGTGGGGTGTCTGGGGTGTGAAAGATCTCAAGTACTTTGGTCTCATTCTTGCTGCTAAGAGCATTTGGAAGGTCATTCATGGTTCTGGAATGTGGGTGGACATAATGAAGATTAAGTACATCTTTCCCTTGTCTGTGCTTGATTGGATTCGTAATCCTATTAAATCTGTTAGAAACATTTCTTCTATTTGGAGAGAAACCCTCAATGCTTTTGCTGTTATTGGAGACTGTCTGCTTTGGAAAATTGGTCGAGGAGATTTGGTAAGAGCGGGTATCGATCCCTGGGTTGGCTGTGGTGAAAATTTTACAATTCCCCAAAGTCTCATTCATACTCTTCATGATAAGAACTTGTTTTTGATCAAAGATATTAGGTCAGGACTGGCCTTGAATCTTGGAGCACAGATTGGATTGACGCTTATTTTCTTGGCCTTGTTGGAGAAAATGTTGGGATCTGGTAGTCTTTTGTTGCTTCATTGCGGAATAGTCATATTAATCTTTTGTGCTTATGAGGATCTATTGATTTGGGCTAGAGCTGATAATGGTAAGTACTCTCCCCATGACGACTATCGCTTGTTGATGGACAAGCTCTTTCTTGGATCTAATTAGCTTTGATGGTGGAAGTAGATCTGGCGTTTTAATTGTCAACTAAAAACTAAAATCTTCTTATGGTTCATCCTTTCGGACAAAGCCTTAACGTGGGATAAGCTGCAAAGAAGGGATTAGTCTAGTCCTAATAGATGTTGTTTATGCAAAGAACATGTAGAATCCATTCATCACTTGGTCATCGATTGCAGGTTTATCAAACTTGTTTGGATTGCTTTGGAGATTTGAGTTGAAGTAAAAAATTGTTGGATTGGCTCCTCTATCGAGGAAAGACTATGGAACTAGTGTAGTAAGTCTATAACTAAATATTTTTTCTGCTCTTCCAGCAATGGTTATTTGGCTGGTTTGGAAGGTTAGAAATGCTTCTTTATTTGAGGACACGTTTCCTTAGCCTGATGCTTGTGCTATTAATTACAAAGCTTTGCTTGCGTCTTTCTCGCAAGTTTGTTTGTCTAAGAACCCGAGAATTGTTAAACCCTCGAAGCTCAAAGATTTACCCATTGCCTTCTTTGATGGAGCCTCCACGGATAAGGATGGTTTTTGCGAAGCAGGTGCTATTGTTTTTCTTGTTGATAATGCCCTTTTTGCCTTCAAAGCTGGTTTAGGTACTGGAACCAATAATTTTGCTGAACTTTCAGCGCTTTGGCTCTTGCTAAGATTAGTTGGAATCTTAGGCCAGGATAATCTTTCTATATATGGTGACTCCTTGCTAGTCAGCAATTGGCTGAACAAGGTTTGGATTTGTCATAATCTGTTTCTTCAAGCTCTTTTGGAGGAAGTTTGCTATTTAGCGGATGGGTTTGTGAGTATCAGTGTCAGACACACCTACAGGGAAAATAATGTGGAAGCTGATTTCTATTATAAAGAAGGCTTACTGTTAAAAAAAGGAGATTAGGTACTTTCTGAAAATGAATCTGCTTCGTTTGTCTACATCTTTTCAACAAGAAGTTAACCTAATAGATCTTTAGTGGCCTGATGATTTAAAGCAAGTTTTTTTGTTGGATCCTATGATTATGATTTCAAAAATTGAGATCAAAATGCTTTGATAACTTATGAACCTTTTGGATAGTCTTCATTTTTAAGATGAAAATGCTAAACTTGAATGCTGTGATAACTTATGAACTTTTTGGATATTCTTCATTTTTAAGATGAAAATGCTAAACTGTTTTGGTATCTTAAGTAATAATATATTCACTTAATATAATATGATTTTTTTTTTCATTTTTAATATATAAAGTATGTAATTACTTTTTTTTTCAAGTTAAACAATAAAAATAAAAATTTATAAGATAAAAGGAATAAAGCCCATATATTTTTGGGTGGCTGTCGTGTGGTTGAGGGCTCTACCGACTTCGCTGATATATATATATATATATATATATTCATATTTTAAAACACGTCTAATTATACCATCCAAGGTTCAATGAGGCTTCCTGTATATCTGTTTCTTTCGCATTTTGGCACGGAGATTCATCAATTCGAGGAGCAAGTGATTGGTATCCATGTCATATTATATGAAAGATTTCGCCACGCACTCTAGGGACTTTGGGACAAACTTTAGCCTCGGGATCTATACGGGCACTACACATGGTTATAAAATCCATTAAATCCGAAGCACGCAGGCAGCCGGTAATTGATTGATATATAGATCAAAGGAAAGGAGGGGAGGGGGTCATACAGGAATATGAATCGGAGAGGGGCTATTGTGGGGGATGCTCTCCGGCAGGCATTTATGCCCAAGGACGAATATGAAAGCCTCAGAGAAGAAGAGAAGGTATGGGGCCGTCTACAGAGACCGCTCCTCATGATGTTCGTCACAGTCATATGGTTGGGGATTGTTGTTTCAGCAGTGCTCGCGCTGCTTGTCGTTTTTCCGGGAAAAGGAGAGCGCCCTTTCTGTCAGAAGCGCCGGATTCAGGCACTGCCCACGACTGCCTATCTCTTGACAGAGGAAGAGGCAGTCCAGTACTTTTGGTTTGGCCTCTATTTGCCAACTGCCATATTATTTGGGATTTCTGTAATTTATCTCTTAGCAGGTCAGCTATCTCTCTCTGTTTTTTTCTTATAATTGTATTAAACTTTCAAAACATGTCCTCCATGTTTAGACATTATTGCCTAGGCATGTCCTCCATGGGTTTCCAGCAAAAGAATGCAAGACTTTCACCAGCTGATCTCGACCATGTTGATGGGCTTTTAAATTTGGTAATATGTTCTCAGAACTTGTTTAGCAATTTGATGTATGGTGCTTCCAATTGAAGTGGATATGGATGATCTCAATGCTACAATTTGATTCTGGCTTTTATTTCTCATACTCTGACTACCGCTGCTTACATTGCATTATAAAACGAGGAATTTGTGGCAACTCTGCTTCTAGGATCTATAGATGCACATGGATCATGAGTATTTTAATCCTTCTCAGCATTTAAGAGATCCCAGGTTAACATGGATTATTATTATTTATTTTAAAAAACACCGGGTCTTAGTTGACAAAATTACAAAAACAATCGAGTGCTATACAGGCTTTGCTTCCTCAACTCACAATATTTTCCCTGATCCACCGACACAGACAATATATAATGGTTAGCAGGTGCACTTGCCAGTTAATAACTTATTATTTCTCCATGAATGCATTGCCACCTATAAATCGGAAAATAGATTCAGCAGTATTTTTCAAATGCGACAACGCACAATGAGCATGCATTTCATTCATTTACCTTGAGAAAATGGCATGTAGGGTTTCCATGCAGGTTTGAGACTCGGGGATCAGCAAAGGCATTGACTGGTTCATGGTGTATTCAAACCAAAATCAGGGGAGCCTAGCACTCTCCTCTACGGACCCCTCCTCAACCTTGCTGCCCGACTACTGACTGGACCAGTGCTTTAATTTTTATTATTATATAGATATACTAACTCTTGAACCAGATACTAAGGCTTTGCAACCAGTGCATCATTTATTCAGCAAACTTCGTGAAGCTTTCGTCTAGCTTCGCCCTATCATTTTATTTTTGTAATTTTGAAGTTTTAAATCCCCTAGTTTTGCTCTCAATGTTTTATTTTTGTGATTTTAAACCCTAGGCCTTGGTTTTGCAATAAGAACAAAAATGAACTGATGCTTTGATACCGGCTTGCAATGTGACTATGTTCAAAATGACACTACTACTGTAGGTAGCTGAAATAAAAAAAGATAAGAATAACAAAAATAAAGATCGAAGTCACATAAAATAGTGGGGAACCTGCGCACTCAAGGATAGATCGGACTGGTGAAGGAAGACTTATCAGAATATGCTTGTTGATTCTACTGATAAAAAGGTTAGAGATGGAAATGAGAAGGGCAAAATCTCTATTTAAAGCTCAAGTATCGAATAAAAGTGACTAAACTCATTTATGTAGAGTCTAATGCTTAACAAAAGTGTTGCAGTTAGGTACACAACAAGGAAGAGTGGGGAGGCAACTGTGCTTGGGTTGAGAGATGAGCCTAGGTGCCTTTGCAACATAAGACTGAGGGTTTGTTGATTTTCTATGGTAGTGTGTGGCATTTTCATTAATCTCAGTGAGGGTTTTGTTGTGTTTTCACTACATGTTGAAGGTGCATGAGTGATGATGACCCATTTGCTGATAGAGAGCATAAAGAGTCAAGATGGAAACTTCTGTTTGATAGAACGTATCAGAATGGGTTACATTTAAGCAGCTTTGTCTCTTAGATGTCATTGACATAATTATGTCCTAAATGGGAACATTGGTTTCATAACCCTTAACTGTTGTAGCTAGTGCATTTTCACTTGGTCATTGTGACACAATCCATTTTTGACGAATTTGCAATGTCGCTATGTAGTGTGTAAAATCCTGTGCAGGAGATGGTTACCATGGAAGGCATATTTTCTTAGTACATCTTGTTGCGGCTTTTCATGCACCTCGAGGGGTTTTGGCGTGGCAGAAATCTTCAAGCCATTGGGTACGTCCTTGGGGGCAAGTCTCGAGTTGAGATATTGTCAGTCAACACTCAACTCCTTCGTCTAGGCCAACTTCTAGCAAAGTCAAAGGGGGTGGTCCCTATAAAAGAATCTAAGGTTTTTAAGATAAGAAACAAACGCTGAAATTAGTCTAGGAGTTTGAAATGAAATACTGAAACAAGAGCATCACCCATGAATTAAACCAACAAAACAGTATGTAGATGACACATCAATTACGATACATCAGATTCACTTAAGCAAAATATTGTTTAATTAGACCAGTGTTGAAAAAGGGTAAATGGAGTCTGCTGAAGGGAAGTGTTGTGCAATGCTTCTCGGTCTGTTTTAGTTATTATGGATGAAATGGATTAAGGGGAAAAGGGGATTCTCGATATACCCGAAAGTACTTGGGAATATGTTCGGATTTCAACTAATGTGGCTTCTCACAAGGACGTGTGGGCTAGATGGAGTCACGGGGATGTGTCCAACTCTACACCAACAAGGGTGTAGCCTAATGGGCCCCACGATCACTTTCTAGTGGTTCCCGCTTTCTTTGCAAAATTTGCCTACAAATAGTGAAGCTCAAAAACCTTGGATTTTCGTTATGTTGCGGGGATTGATTTTATTAATGGTGAGTTCTTATTAGATGTGAAAAATTAATGAGTGCACACTTTTGCTTTTGGCTATCCCAAAGCTCAGGGTGAACATGTGATGGGCAAGAGCATACACGGAAATGGTGGATGTTTATTCCATTTACCCTACTTGAAAAAGGGAAAAGCATAACATTAAACTTTGAAACTACTTTATAAACTATACAGCTTGTTACGATGGAGTGTGTGATTTTGTTACAAAATTAAAGAAAAAAAGTTAGAAAAATTCACACATTGAAAAGACAAGTGCAATACCCCAAGGGGGGATGGGGTGAGGGCACTTGGTTGCCCACCTGATCTCCTTTATTATGGTAATTAAAATGCTTAAAGAAGCCCTCTTTCTCTTGATAAGATCGGAGGAAAGAGGTTACAATAGTATGAAGAAATGTTAAGGATGAAGAAGAGGGTTTCAAGGATGTCTTCGTTTGCTTGTACTTGCCAACAATGGTGCCTAAATCCTCTTTTTCTGTTGTCCTAATACAAAAAACCAGCAAAGATAATTAGCAGAAAAAGTGTCTAACATCACTTTAAGAGTGATTCGGGCAAACGAGAAAAATACTAGAAAATTATACTAAGTTAGAGACTAAATCTAGGAAACAATGAACTAAGAAATTTGGGCTTGTGAGACCCAATTTCTTAGGATCTTGGACAGACTTTAAGGGGCTGCCAATAAAGCACTTTGATGCTAGATATTAACCTTACAATCAAAAGAAAACTACTGAAATTACAAGCTTTAATATTTACTTGAAATAACTTGAAAAAAGGTAGATTTCTAAGCTAGATCTAAATGAGAAAAGATAAAACTTTATGCAACTTTTAGATCTAAGCAAGATATTCTTATAAATTAGATCTAGGAATATTTTAACATTTTAAAGTAAGTAGATCTAAGAAATAAGAAGAGGTAACCAAATTGAAGGAGAGAGAGAGAGAGAAGGAGGGAGCTGAAGCTTGGGAATGCTTGGGCTTTGGAGTCCGTTGGTGAAGAGCAGAGGGACTATGTCTCTTCAACAATAAGTTCTTGGAGAGTGATAGAAGCAAGCAAGATCTCACACAAATCCAAGAGAAGCACCTGTAAAACCACCTTCACACTTGCCAAGAGACTTGTCAAATCTAGTAAAAATTCATGCTAAAGACAAGAAGAGCATTCCCATAAGCAAATCAACATGCAAATTCTAAATCTTAAACATAAATTAATTAAGAGAGTAAAGAAACGACTTCACTCACTCCTACCAATTAGTACTAATCCTTCAATGAGGCTAGCTTTGACAAGGAATGACACATGCATAAAGAAATTCTACAAGTTACTTAGCAAAACATGACACAATGATCATCCAACACTTGAGCCATGCACCACACGAGACCTCCAAAGCCTTTTATTATTCTAAAAAAATAATATATACAATACGACGAGAGTAGACCTTAGGTCCTCTGACCATGAGAAAATGAGAGCAAAAGTCTTGCTTAAATAGGAAAAATGAGAGCAAACCCCAATGGGGGTGGTTTTTCCAAGTGTTGAATTTTTTTGAGAAGATTGGGGGCGAACTAGAGGTGGTAGGCAGACACCTTTCACAAGGTAGGTCACCCCCTTTGATCTAAGGAGAAATTCACCCTCTCATGGATTTGATTGGAATTGACTTGATTTGATTTTGATTTGGTCTCCATTTAGCCCTAACACCATCCTTAGTTGAATTGGAACATGTTTGGCACAAGTTTCCACTGATTTAAGGATGTGTTTTTTTTTCAAGAACGGGAAAGTGGTGATTGTATTAAAAAAGAAGAAAATTACAGTAACAAATTTATGGATTGAATCCATAGGACTTCAAAAACTATAATATCTTGCTCTTCCCTTACAAAATGAATCTTATCTCGAAATAGTCCGAATCTGAGATGGCTATAAATTCTTACAAATTTCTTGAGAATGAGAAGACAAAAAATGAACATATCAGAGAAAAGCTTGCAGCTGTCCTAAACTCTTTTAATGATAGTGAGAATGGATTCTTCAATGGTTGAAAGACAAAACTGCTCCTGTATCAAGGGACCCAGCAACGTTCGGGAATGTTCCCATTGCAAATCATGAAACCATAGTCAAGTTGCACTCTTGTGTTTGCCATTTGATCTACAGATTGGTTGTTTGATCGAAGGATATGAAGAAAGTTGACAGCATTAAATTCACTAATAAGACTGTTGAAAATGTGATGCATCTTGTTGGAAGGGCTTTTATACTTTTTGACCAGCTTCCTTACCTCTCTAATGACTAGTAGCGAATCCCCAAACACTACTAGATCTTTGATTCCAAGAGTGATAGCAATTTCCAGCCCTTTCAGTAAAGCTAACCATTCCGCATAGTTGTTGGTGTTCCTCCTAAGGCCCCAAGCAAAATCTTTTTGTTTGCTCCCCCCCGGATAAAAAATTACCCCTCCTGCACCTGACAATCCCAGATTTCCTTTGGAGGCCCCATCAAAGAACAGAGTATGACAATCCAACTTTGTCCACCATTTGCTGAAAATTTTGAGGTTCTTTCAGATCTGCCATCTTAAAGGGTTGGGTTTTTTGGCATCTTTCGGAGTAGGCATGAGAGGGTAAAGAAGATCTCTAATCCATCTTTTTTCAGTGGAGTTTAACAGCTCAAGATGTAAGTGCCGCAATCCATTGTACAAAAGAGCTTCTATCCATAATGCTTTGGCAGCGGAGGAGACTTTGACTGGAGATAGATTCAAGTTTTCAAATAAACATTTGTTTCTGGCTATCCATATCTTCCAGCAGATATATTTGGGGAGCACAACCCACGCTCTCGTGAAATCTGGTTTTTTAAATAAAGTAGGCGAAGAAATCTTTCCAATTAGTAGGGAGAGTGATATTAAAATGAAGCTCTTTAAGAGCTGAGCACCATACCTCATTAGCGAAGGGGCAATCCAGAAAGAGATGCTTCTCCATTTCTTTCGCGTTTTTGCACAGAAGGCAGCGAGATGGTCCTTTAATTCCCCTCTTTTTTAAATTCTTGGCTGCCAGGATTTTCTGATGAACTAAGAGGCAACAAACAAAATTAATTCTAGGAAGTCCATCAATGCTCCATACATTTTTCCAGAACTCTCTTTTCTGCTATTATTTTGAATTGCATTGTATCCAACCTTCACTGTGTATATTCCTGAATTTCCCTAGCTTTTGGAATCTTTTAAATTGATGTGGATCGGCAATGAACTTTGGAGGAGCGTTTGCAGCAGATTGTAGTCCAACTTCAATCGATTTGGCATTTCTAGGGTTCTCCACCCAGCCCATCTTCCACTGTTATGCCAACACGATATGTCACTGATCGTGGAGATATTTTGCCTGTCCATCCATCTCTTGAGATCCACGAATCTGTCACGTTGTTGTGCAATGCCCACAATGTCCTCCCAAATTCGAATTTTCCTCCCGTTGCTAGTTGACCATCGCAGATTGTCTTGGATGATGAATGCTGCATTTTGGCATAATTTCTAGATTGGAGACGCGTTTTGGTTCATTGGAATGACAGTCAAGCATCTATCCTTGTTTCCATTTAGGTATTTCTTCCTTAGTGCATCCTTCCACCAGGCTCTATTTCCTGAGATCATTTGCCAAATGATTTTTGCACCTAGCGCAAGGTTCATAGCAGCCAATTCTTTGACACCCACTCCTCCACTGTCTTTTTGCTTACATACCGTGTCCCAATTGATAAGATGAAGCTTCTTAGTGCTGTTGTGTTTTCCTCCTTGCCATAGGAAGCGTCTAAGCTCTTTTCCAATCTCCCGAAAAATCGAATTGGGGGCTAATGAAATGGAACAAGTGAAGATTGGGAATGCTGCCAGAACAATGTTGATGAGAGTCAATTTCCTTGTCGGGTTGAGCCAGATAGCTCCCAAAGATTGTATTTTTATTTTTTATTTTTTGTACCAGTTCTTTCCAATCGACTTTTTTCTTTTTCCCTTTGTGAATTGGGATTCTGAGATATCTAAAGGAGTTCCAGTTTATGCTACCTTCATATCCTAGCGTCCTGGCTATCTTGGCCATGGTTCTAGCAGGACAATTCCAACCATTGGTTTTAACAGCATTAATTTTCCCATTTGATGCTTTGAGAAAGGTGGCGATGACTTCTTTGAATCTTTCAACAATTATGACAGAGGCTCCTCCTAAAAGAGTAGTGTCATCTGCATACTGAGCGTGATTAGCGTTTTTGACTCCACTGGCAATTTTTAGACCTTTGAGTTCTCCATTGTTTTGCAAGGCCTGTAGCTTCTTGCCCAAAGACTCGGCTACAATGAGATATAAAAGAGCGGAGAGTGGGCAACCTTGATGGAGTCCTTGAGAGGCTTGAAAGAAGCCTGCAGGTCTGCCATTAACAAGAGGTGCGATCCATGGGCTGCTTATGCATGCTTTGATCCATCTGCAAGTTTTTTTGGAAAATCCCATTTTGAGCATGATCTCAAATAAAAAGAAGTGATTGACCTTGTCGAAAGCGTTTGCCATGTCCAGCTTGATGGCCATTCCTTGTTGTTTGCGCTCCATGCTTGAATGGATGGCCTCTTGGACAATGATTATATTATCCATGTGTTATCCAACTTTTTGTACCATAGTTGGGTTACCTAAGGAGCCATCGGTTGACAGACTTGTTCAAATCCTGATTACAGTGTATCAGTTGATCCGTCTGCTTGTCTAGCCAATATTGGCTAGTCACTTTTTTATTTGAATAATTTTGACCATGGTCCCGCGGGGTTTGTAATAAAATGTGCTAGTAGGATATTTTTTGAGTGGTTCGGTCTCCTGAGACGTAGAATCTCAAATAGGGTATTCCAGGGAGTTTTTTGCCCCTGACAATTATGCTTTGCCTTCAGCCAAGTATAATTGACAAGGTTTTCTCCCGCTTCCTCCAAAGCTGGAATGCCCGATGTTGGATTCTGGGCCTTGGGGGGTTATTAGATCCCAACTGAGTGTTATAAGCCTACTAGACATTATTTAGATAGATCATGGTCGTGTCCTAAGTCATCTGGACACATAATTTTTTTTCGAAAAACTCTTTTTCGAACAGTGAAAAATTATTTTTTAATTTTTAATTACTTTTCCTAAGTTTTTTGGGTTAATTTTTCCATAAATTAAATGAAAAAACCCGTTCATGATCCGGACTCAAAATTCAGTGATTGAAGGCTCTAACCTTAAGCCAAAAATCATTCTTGATCAGCCAGCCAGTCAGAACCAACTTTCAGATCAGCAATCAAACACATAATGCCTTTTTACTCAAAAAAGTTAGTTTTGAGTAAAAAATGATTTTTAGTAACAAAATGATTTTTATTAAAAAATGATTTTTATTAAAAAAATGATTATTTTGGAGAAAACTAAAACTCTCCAAATTAATCCAAATTCAGTAAAATAAAAGACTAAATGACATCTCATGGAACACTTATGATGATTGGAGTTATCATAACTCAGCTTCAGTCATCATTAAGAGAGAAATTAATTTATTATCAGTTATCAGACATGTCATCTCCAGCTAAAGATGAGATGGAGAGCTCTCATTGGTCCGGTGATTTGATCGAGGTGAAGATTGAAGCTTACACCATCAGTGGGCTTCCCAAACCTAGCTCAGGCTCTTGCCAGACCTAAAGGATGAGCTTAACTACATCCAGACTCACACGTGTGGCCTCATCCTTGGCTTGTTTTCAGTGCACAGGTTTGGAGTGGGGGCGCCTTGCCTGGGTGGAGGCCTCCCCTCACTCCCGGTTCTCTAGTTTAGGTCTGGGCTCTTTGTTAGGTGGCTAAGCTGGTTAGGGTTGGTTTTTTGGTTTTAGGGTTTTAGCACTCTCTCATTTGTTAAAAAGAGGCTCTTTTAGCTCTATCTGGATGGACTTTTGTAGCAGAGTTACTCTGAGAAATTGTATCAAGCATTTGCTTTAATTTGTTAATAAAGATCAGACTTTGGAGGTCCATGAGCTCTTGGATGTGGTAGTTTTTTGCAATTGGTTGAGGTGATATTGTCTCTAACCCCTATTTTCTTTAATGCTTATGTGAGATTAAATTGTTTATTTGTTAGCTCAAGAGGGCCATTGTTGGCACAGTAGAACAATCATTTGTAGTTCAACTTGATTGTTTATGCGAAGTAGATTAGTGTTTTGATGGACATGAGTAATCAGTATATACGTAATGTTGATCATGATTCAATTTTCTTAGCATACTAGCATGTATTTTGATCTCACGTTTTGTGTTGAGTTGTAGTGTGTTTTTAGGTTTCACAGGTTGAAGAAGGGTGTGAGCTCAGCTGCTTCTATCCCAGGCTTCAAGCAACCTTTTTAATCTAATACTTTCATTGCAGGACTTACAAAGATCTTCTTCTTCAAAATACAAAAAGAAAGCTGGGAGTCTAGCTCTCTCTCTTGGGTTCCATCCATAATTTCAAATACTTTCTTGGTTACCGAACTTCCCTCTTCTAGTTCTCTCTTTGCTCCTTGATCCCCTTGTTTTTCTTGCTTGCTAGCCTTTTCCTCCTTGCTTGGTTTTTCCCTTTCTTATCTTTCCTTCATCGGTGCCCCATTTTATTCTTTTTACCACTCATTTTCTTCTTTTTGGACAGCCCTAGTGTGCCCTAGTTTATGTCCTTTTTTGCCTCTTTTTGCCCTAGTTTTTTGGCCTTCTTCCATCTTTTTTTGGCCTTTTCTTCCCCTTTTTGTTCGTTGTCCTGTTTTTTTGATTTTTATGACAGCCATCTTCCTTCTTCATCGCTGCCCCGTTTTCATCATATTTTATACTCCTTTGGCCTCATAATTGGCTGCCCTATTCTTCCCTTTTCTTGTCTTTGACCTTCTCTTTGTTTTCCTTCCTTCTTTCTATCATTTTCTTCTTATTTTCAGCCTTCTTTGCCTTTCACTTTTGCTCTCATTCAAACTTCTTATTTTCCCTTTTTGCAAAGTTCGAGAAAAGTTTCAAGTAAAAGTAAATCACTCTCCTTTGTTACGCAAATTTTAATGATAGTAGAGTTGTATGCTTTTATTCGAAAAGCCCTTTCAGGGATTAAATTCCTAAAGGCAAATTGTAATAATTTCAATAAAGTACTTTTGTTTGAGTGGGGTTTTTAAGTCCCCACTCTCATCCTCCCCCATTTGAGGAGGCTTGTGTTGTGTTTACTTATGTATGCTTAGGTTAGATTTGCTGGTCTTCATCATTATTTGCATCTTATGCTTAGAATATTAATTGTTAATCCGTCACTTCTAATTCATTAATTAATTTGATTACTTTTTTAAATTGTTTATCTTTCTAAGTAAATCGACTGTTTAAATCTCTTGAATCACACCATAAGGTGGATCAAGAGTGCTCTCTGTCGGAGAGTTTAATAAGTCATCTTTGTTTTTTTTTATTCACATTGTTTAATCAATTAACTCTTAAGTAATACTCTTGAACTTGCAAAAACACAAGTCAAGAGCACTCTCTATCGAAGAACATCCTAGGTTTGCATAATCCCTGCATTAGTCTCATCTAGATTAGCTAAGTCTCTTGAACCACTGTCATAAGGCAGGGTCAAGAGCGCTCTCTGTCGGAGAGTCTCAATTAATCGTGGATCAAGAGTGCTCTCTGTCGGAGAGTTTAATAAGTCATCTTTGTTTTTTTTTTATTCACATTGTTTAATCAATTAACTCTTAAGTAATACTCTTGAACTTGCAAAAACACAAGTCAAGAGCACTCTCTATCGGAGAACATCCTAGGTTTGCATAATCCCTGCATTAGTCTCATCTAGATTAGCTAAGTCTCTTGAACCACTGTCATAAGGCAGGGTCAAGAGCGCTCTCTGTCGGAGAGTCTTAATTAATCAACTTAATAAAATTCGCAACTCACACCCCTTTAATTAATTAACCCCCCTCCCTCCTTGCCGGAGTATGCTCTGACCGATCCTAGATCGGAGTACCCAGAAACGGCACTGGATCTTTAAACCTCGCAAAAGTAACCTAATAACACTTAAACACCCCGTAACCAACGCACTGACGTTGTAGGGATTCTTCCAAAGTACTTCCTAGTAGAGGCACCGGAACCTCCCGCTGTCATAGATTCTCAGCTAGCTGGTCACTTGACAATATCAGCCTGGGATACTGGGCGGGCCCAACATGTCTTAAACGGAGGAAACTTAGAAGAATCTTTCGGCTTTGACAAACCTTCGTTGACACCCTAATCAAGAGCATTCTTTAAAATTCTTAAAATCTACCAAGAGCACTTGAAAAACCTAATATTCACTAGCTTAATTCCTAGACTTTATTTCACGCATTTATTTGACTCCATAAGGCACTGGTCCTTCGTTATAATTGAGTAATCTTTTATCTTGATCAACTGTCTATGGTTTATTTTTGCTGATTATATCTGAATGCTTAAGTAAAGTCTGGAATCTTTTGCTTATTTATATGATTTCTTGCTAGCAACGTGGATTGCTTTGATTTACATGTCACAATCATAAACTTAATCATTTCTAATCACAAGTAACTCCTAAACAACACCCATCTGCTTCTAAAACATCTTAAAACTTAACTTAAACATTGAGCCATAGAAAACTCTTTGTTAGGGACTACCCCTCTTGGCTTCGTTATGAGTTAGCCTAAACGGAGGAGCTAGGAGTAGGTGACAGTACCTAGCTCTGTGTTTGCCCCCAAGGTCACACCTCTCCCACTTTCTCAAGTGAGGAGATAGCTTTCGGAAGATTTCTGTTGCTGGTGTGCAATCGACGGACAACACCATGATTTGGCTGTCAGCATTGAAACCTCCCTGAGTTTTTGAAATAATCTTTGCCAAGATCTTTTTCATTCTTGTAGCAAGGATTTTGGTAAGAATTTTGTAAGAGGTGTTACATAAGGAGATGGGATTGAACCTTTCAATCAAAAGATGATTTTTTTCTTTTGGGATCAAAGCCAAGAAGGTGGAATTTGTGGCTCCTCCGATTTTATCTTTTTTCCTGGTCCAGTTTAACACTTTCTTTAGATCGTCTTTGATGATGTCCCAAGCAGCTCGATAGAAGTTGATCGTAAACCCATCAGGTCCTGGGGACTTGTCAAGATGGAGGGTCCAGATTGCTTCTATAATCTCATTTTCAGAGGTTGGCTTTTCCAGCTCCTTGTTCTCTTCTTCAGAAATGTTGGAATGAATGCCTGATAGCATATTCACTTGGGAGAAAGGATTCGTCTCGCCACTGTTAGAATACAGCTGATTGAAGTGGTGCAAAGCCAACTTCTTGATATTGTCTTTCCTAGAGATAATCTGGTTATTGTTGTTTTTCAATTCGTTGATGAAGTTGAAGCTCAGTCTGATTTTGGTTTGTTTATGGAAGTAGCTTGTGTTTTTATCTCCTCCCTTTAACTAAAGTTGGTGAGATTTAATTCTCAAAAACTCTTCTTCATGTTTGGCTGCTTTTAGAATTTCACAATTTTGGGCCTTTTCATGAGCTAAGATTTCAGGAGTGATATCTTCTTCATCCATTTAAGAGTGGAGGGTGTCCCAACCTGATTGAAGGCTTTTTTTACAATGGCAGGTTTTAAGTAGGAGGTCGTTGCCCAGTTTTTCAGGGAAAAGCGAACAACCTTGAGCTTAGACTCCCATATGAAGCTGGGGGAGCTGGAGAAAGAAGAGTTCCAGGCTGAGTGAATGAGATCTAGAGTTTTGGCGTTGTTCAACCATAGGGGGTTGGACCTGAAGGGAATAGGCCCCAGGTTTGTTGGAAGGGTGAATGAGAGGGAGATGGGCTTATAGTCAGAGGTAGCTGAAGAAATAATGTGAGAAGAAGGAAGAAAAACTTTTTGGAGGAAGGTTGTACTTACCCGAAAACGATCTAATCTTGCACCAATGTGTCCTGGTCCAGCTCGCTTGTTGCTCCAAGTGAATTTCCCATTTTTGGGCATAGGATCCAGAAGATCTAGATCTGCCATCAAATCTTCTGGTTTTTCACCAAAAGAGTCTTTGATGATCGAACCTCCTCTTTTTTCCAAGCTCGATTTTGTTGTATTGAAGTCTCCAGCTATGATAACGTCTTTCCCATACAGGTTCACCTTTAAAGAGAGTAAAGAGTCCCATAAATCCATTTTTTCTTTGTAATGGGTAGGCCCATATACTGCAAATGTAAATCATTTCCAGATTGCTTTTGTTTTGCACTTCTACTAATAACCAATGTATGTTTTCTTTTGCTGATTTGATATTGAATTTATGTACTCTGCACAAAGTTGCCATTCCACCTGAAGCGCCTCTAGAACTCATGGCCTTCCCGACACTAATTTCCAGAAGAGAGATGACCTGCTTATAACCTCATCTTCTGGCATCTTAGTCTCCTGGACAAGCAGATTGTCTGGTTTCTCAGTATTTATGATGTTTTTCAAAGCTTCTACCTTGATTGATCCTCCCAGGTCTCTGTAGTTCCAAGAGACTAGTTTCATTATTTCTTGGATGTATGAGATCCTGCTTGGGATCTGAAGTCTTTGGCTCCAGAAGATTTGACATTCTGAAGTAGTCCGGTATCTTTTATGCTGAGTTGCCTTCCTAGTTCTAATTCTCTTTCTGCCTCTTGCTCTTGCTGTTGCCTTTGAGATTTTCTTCCTCTCGTGGCGTGGGATGGCCTTAGCCCCGCTGTTTCCTGGATTTCTTGAGATGATGATTGGCTTGGGGATGCATGCTTTGGGTTGATTCTGCTGTGCTTAACCATTTCTGCCCATGTTCCCCCAGGGGAAGGCGATCTTTCATTTGTTTTCCCAGTGTTCTCTTCATCTGCTGCCACCATATCTGCCCAAGTTCATCCAGGGGAGACCGACCTATTAGGAACCTTCTCTATGACCCTCTTCTACCACTATCGGGGAGAGTGTTGCAAGGGACCGGGTACTGCTGCCTTCTATTCTGTCTTCCTTGTTTTGAGTTTCTAGATCTGGGATTTCCCCTTCTTCAGTTTGGAGAGCATCAAAATGATTGCTGATGAAGGTTCCTTTGCTTTTTGTAGGTTGCTACTAATTTTTTTCCTGCCCTTTTTCAGAGTTACTAGTAGAGGTAGGGTTTGTTTTTTTCCTCTCTTTGCTTGATGCCAACCTTCTTCCAAATTGTTTTTTCCAGCTTCTTCCTATGTAGACTTAGGGCAATTCATTACGAAGTGTTCGTATTCATGACATTTCCTGCATTTGAATGGCAGTTGTTTATTGTCTACCTTCTGATAGAATTCCCATTCGTCCATGAATAGATTAACTTTTTTCGGTAGTCCTTTCTCTAGGTCTACCTCTACGCAGATCTTGGCACAGGTGAATAGAGGGCCTTTTGGTTCGGTTTTGTCTATGTATTTGCCTAAAGAATTCCCGATCGATTGCAGGGCTTCATCATTCCAACAATGGAGAGGTAAATGAGGTAACCGGATCCAGATCGACACTGCTGAAGGGACATCCTTTTCTGGATCAAAGGATAGGGTCCATCAGTTGAGATATAGGCCTCGAGGGCCCATGAAATAAGGGCCACTTCGGAAAATAAGATCTCTATCTTCTTTGTTTTCGAACAGAAAGGTGTAAAAGCCTTTGCCGCAAAAATAGTGTTGCAAACCTCCGGTGATGAGAGGCATCCAGTTTTTGGAGATCCAAATCTCCATGGATTTTGGCGACGACCATATCCTTGAGAACTGCTCAATCAGACCTCGCTCGCTCAAAGCTAGAGCTTTAATTCGTGAAGCTGTCGACATGAATTGAACTTTTGGCACTGCTACTTGCTTCACAAAGTTTGAAACTGGAGGAAGTGCCGCGGGAAGAATCGGAGTGGAGGCAACCAAGGCCTGGAAAGCAAGATCCAGGTTACTACGAGGTTCTTTCGGAGGAGGATTTGGCGGAAGAGAAGCCATGTAGCCATCTTAACCTCTTGAGGAGGGACTTTGATCCAAAGCAGAGGGGCTGCTTGCAGAGATCGACTTGTCCCAGCCCTCGCGTTTAGGCCTCGGCCCTCACAGATCACCTATGCATAACGCACGAGCTCGCGCTCCGTTCATAGAATCGATGCTCGACCATTACATATTTTGACAAAGAGTTCTATAGGGATGTGTTTTTCTCCATATTTTCCCTTTTTCTAATTTTTATTCTATTTTCTCCTTATTTGGAGAGAATTTCACTTAAGTGATAAATAATCACTTTAAACTTAGGAAAAGTGGGTTTTGGGCTAAAGTGGGTGCTCTGAGTTTGAAAACAAGCACCCTCATGGCAAATTTGCCCCCATAGCCACATTTTTATGACACTTTGAATTTTTACAATTAAATTGTAAAAATTTAACCCATTTTAATGAGAATTTTTTTTATTCTCGGAAATTAAAAAAAACCTATGGGGGACCTAGTACATGTTCATAATGACTCAAAATGATGACTAGCATGGTAATATACATAGACACATAGACTTTAACAACCTCCTAAGTCCTAACCACCAAGGCAAATACTTTAGCTTTGGAGGTTGAGTGAAAAACTCAAAAATTATAAGTTGTTTATGCAACAACTGATAATTAACAAGGGAAAAAACACTCTAGAGTACCACATTGATAGTTAAGTCTAAGTCAACCAAGCCTTTTACAAAATTTCATCATGCTATGCCAACTTATTACAACAACCGCATGGGGTATGAACATCTTATTATTAAAAAAAAGGGGCACAAAAGATGGCCTTGATGAACCATGGAACATCCGAGCAATGATGACGAACAACTGGATTGTTCATAACTTCGACAACTCACCGAAAATCCATCTAAGTGCAGCTTAGTAGATAACACATCTAAACCACATTTTTGTAGGGGTGTTTTATTGGCTTTGGTTTCAATGGCAGTACTAAGTAAACACATTTGTTTAGTGAGTTTTTTTTTATATTTGGTGATGTTAGCTTGATTACATTATTGTAGATATTTTTTCAGGGTCATGTTGCTCCTTTGCATGACAACCTTAAATCTTGTAAAGGGAAGAAAAATTTGATTAATGATATTGTTGTAAATCATTTTCGTTACTAAAGGGAATTGTTTGTAATCTAGGGTTTAGCATTTTATCTAGGTGAGGGGCTTTTGTCTTATTCTAACGTTCATCCTATAGCGTTGGCCAATTTGCCACCTTGATTTATCTATGATTTTAAACACTCCTCTTCTCTCTAGAAGTTTGCATCTTGCTTTCTTCTTGATCCCTTTCGGTGCTTTATAGATCTTGGGTTAAGATGGATCTATGCTGGTGTATCCAACAATCTTAAAGGCTTGAGGAGTGGAGATACATGCTATAGCATTCAATGTTATGGTGCTAGAGTCTAGACTTCTTTTTCTTGCACTGATGGTTGTTTAATTACCTCTTCCATCTCTTGTTGAGTTTCCTTGTCATCTTCCTCATTATTTTCTGGTACGAACAGTCTTGTTTCTAGAAATGAAACATGACACCTCTAAATGGGCCCTCGTGTCTGTGCCTTGTGTGTTGGACACATACACATGTTTTGGATGTGTCTTAAAACATGACACGTCCAAAACACATGTTGGACATGTGCCCTAGATGTGTCCTAATTCTAGGACGTGTCTTATGTAAAAGCAGCCTACAGACCACTTAAAATGAAAATTTTCACTCTCATTTGTCACTTTTCCATCCAATGTTGAGCTCTCAAACAAGTTTTTTTTGCAGGTGAAGGGTAATAGCAGGTTTGGAAAGGGATAGTAAGTGATTTGAAGGCAGATTTTGTTAAGTTTATTTGTTGTTATAGCTTAATTTTCAGTTTCATGAGCATTTTATACATTTCCAAAACAACAACATAAAGAGGACTTTTGAAAGATACACAATCACAAGGTACATAACAATATATCCTGGGAAACCCTCATGGGGAAGAAAACCCAACAAAAACTTCCTCAATATAGATTACCAAAGTACAATGCCCAAAGAACAAGTCTCATAAGAAAGAGAAACCAAAACCCTAAAACCAAGAGCCAAGACAAATCCTCCTCTGTACTTCATCTTGGCTGCAAGTGCCATGATGGTTCTAATAGAAGTGCACCTTGCTACGGGAGCAAACGTCTCTTCATAATCGATTCCTTCTTTTTGAGAAAATGCATGAGCCACAAATCTAGCTTTGTATTTTTCAATACTTCCATCAGCTGCATGTTTTATCTTGTATACCCATTTGGAAGATACTGCATTTTTACCTTTTGGTTTGGGAACTACATCCCATACATCATTCTTCATCATGGATTGGTATTCTTCCGTCATGGCTTCTACCCATTCTTTCTTTTGAATAACTTCTTCAAATAATTCTTCAAATTGGCACTTTTTGGATTTCTTGAGAGTTGTATCTTCATCAAAGGTTACATCTTTGCTAATTTCCATATGATGACTTACATCTTTGCTAATTTCCATCTTTGCTAATTTACATATGATGACTTACATCTTTGCTAATTTACAACCAAATATCTTGAGATGACTTACTTCTGGTTTCTTTCTTGTGAACATCTCTTCGAGGGTTTTGAACCCAAATGCACTATGGGATATTCTGTTTTGGACATACATTGCTGTTCTTGCTGTCTAAGTCACATCATTCGTCGACTTTCAAGCTTGAAAATAAAAAAACGCCGAATTTTTACAGAGGACAAATTTAATCATTAAAAATCGTCGAATTTAATCTGTTTAATTTTACCCTAGCTTACGAGCCCGCGTTTTCTATTCAGACAACAACATTGAAGCTTCGTATCCACCCTGTACCTGTGAGTTGTGCTTCACTCGATGCCCTCGACCGAAACTACAACAGATCTTGCGAGCATGATCACTTTATTGTTAATTTGATAGATATAAAAATGCACGTGAGTTGTGCTTCTTTGCTCGATGCCCTCGACAATCTACAGTCTTGCAGGGGATCTTGCGATCCATGGTCGTGCCAATATTTAAATAGGGCTCCTCTTGAGTCTTGACATTCAAAATTCAAACTCGAAAACTCCTAATTATTTGATGTTTAGTGATAAAGGATCCGTGAGAAATGAGCCAATGAGCAAATTGGTTGTGGGTACTGGGCAAACTATTATCTAGTTTCATTTTTATAATGTGTTGAGTGAGTATATTGAATTTTATTTAAAAATGATGTTTTTTTATTATTATTTTGAATTTTATTAAAAAAATGATTTATTTGTTTGAATTTTATTAAATATTTTGATGTATTTTTATTATTTTAAAATTTTATAGCCTCTCGAATTTAATGTCGAATTTTATCACTAAAATTTTGATTGCCTAATTTTTTACGAATTTCAAAGTCGTCGAACTCGAACACGAATTCGAATCAAGTGACTTAGCTTGCTGCTTCAACCCATAAGTGCATAGGAAGATCTTGATCATGGATCATAGTCTTCACTGCTTCCATAATAGTTCAGTTCTTTCTTTTAGCAACACTCTTGATCATGGATCATAGTCTTCATTGCTTCCATAATAGTTCGGTTCTTTCTTTCAGCAACACCATTCTGTTGTGGATTATAGGGAGTGGTAAGCATCCCTCTTAATCCCAACATCTATGCAAAAGTCTCCAAATTCATTTGAAGTATACCCCCCTCCATTATTTGTCTTGAGTATCTTGATCTTTCTTTCTGAGAGATTCTCTACCAAGGCTTTGAATTCCTTGAATTTTCCAAATACTTAATCTTTTGATTTCAAAAAGTAAACCCAAGTCTTACGAGAGTAATCATCAATGAATGTGACGTAATATACATACCCACTTAATGATGTTGAAGGCATTGGACCACATACATCTGAGTGGACAAGTTCCAAGATTCCTTCTGTCTTGGTGTCGGTTTTATGTTCTTTCCTTTCGCATATCCTTTACATACTCCTTCATGATCAATCTTTAACTTAGGTAAACCTGTTACTACCTTTCTCACATGTGGTAAGGCTTTGTAGTTTATGTGATCAAGCCTTCTATGCCATAGTTCACATAGACTTGTAGTATCATGAATCAAGGCTACTTTTGAGTAACCTTTAAGTTTATATAAGTCACCTTCTTATGTCCCAATAACAACTCCATTTTCTATAGATTTTTCTCTAGGACACATAAGAACTTCACCATCAATAAAATCAACCATGAACCCTTTCTTATCTAAAGCTGAAATAGAAAGTATGTTCTTCAAACTTGGTACATATAGCACATCCTTCATCTTCATTGGGGTTCCTGAATCAAGATTGTATGTGGCTTCTCCTATTCCCTTGATGGGATATTGATAATCATCTCCAAGTGAAACTTTATGAGGGGAGTCTTTTTCTTTAAGACTGGTGAGAGTCTTCTTTTGACCTGTCATGTGCTTTGAAGCACCACTATCAGTCAGCCACGTGTCATTTCCAGGTGTCATGGACATGGAGAGAGCGGAGAACAAAACATATTCTTCAATTTCTTCCTTTGCTAACTTCTTGGGAGGTTCTTCTTCTTCGGCTGCATGAGCATGATGTCTTTTGTTATTCTTCCTCTTATATTCTTCTTTTTTTGCTGGACAATCTTTGGCAATGTGTCCCATCTTATCACAATGGTAACATTGATAAGAGGATAAGTCTTTCTGCTTGTAATTTCCCTTTTTATACTTCTGAAATTTCTTAGGAGTTTCCTTCTTGAAATGAGGTTTTCCTCGTCCTCTTCTAGCATGAGCAGCTAGAGCTTGGTCATCATCTCTAAGTAGTGCTTCTCGATTTGCTACTCTAGCTTCTTCTTGAACACATTCTTCCCATACGATTTCAAAGTGTAAACTTCCCTTCCTTGCATGATTTGTCTAGATAAAAACATCCCATGGTCTAGTAAGACCATTGAGAGCAGTCATCACTAATTCATCTTCATCAATCTTGTCGCCAATTGGTTCTAGTTGTTCTTTGAATTGAGAAACCCTTGTGAAATATTCTTGGTAGTTTCACCCTTATTCATCTTTGTACTTTTGAGTTGGGCTCTCAAATTCATCTTTCGGTTAATGTTTCTTCCTTCATACATTCTTGTTAGGGCATCAAACATCTCGTTAGGTGTTTACTTAGAGGACATTTGAGGAGTCAAGTGATCCTTCCTTTTGGCTCAATCATATGCTTGTATTTTTCCTTTGCTTCATTTTCTTTGGGCTCTGACATAACTGTTGAATTTTAGCATTAGCATGAATACTTAAAAATTTGCATACTAACTGATAGCAAATGACAAGTGCAGTAAAAACAACATCAACACATCAACATATTGAAGACAGGATTTTTCATTGGGGAAACCTTTAAAGGACAAAAACCCCAAAAGCATTAGTAGTTCATCTTATAAATGAGATGACTAAGTTTTCTTTAGAATTTCGAGATAAACATTTGTCAATAATTCTTCAAGGACAAATTATCAAACCCTAATGGATTTGAACCATGAAAAAGTTTCCACAAGGATGACTTTTACAGAAATACAAATTAGGGCTTGATGCCCTAATTTCCTATGTCAGATTGAGAATATCAACTTGCTTTTGGCCTGCCCAGACTCGACTGCTGCTTGCCTGGATTCTTTCCTTCTGCCCGGATTCCTTTTTTGTTCCTGCCCAGATTCCTTTTGTTCTTGCCCGGATTTCTGTTTGACCTACCTGGTCTTCTATTTAACCTGCTCCGACCTCTGCAGATCTGCTCGAAGCTGCTGCAGACTTGCCCAGGTTGCTACTCGAGCCTCTGTTCCTGCCCGGATCTTCTGCTGGGTCTACCCAAGCTGGCCTAGTTTGCTACAACTCTGCCTGGAGGGCTTGCTAAGTGCCTGAAGGGCTTGATGGTCTGCCCAAAGGGCTTGCTGTGAACACAGCAGCCCTTACGGGCTGTCTGTAGGGTTTCCTGTGGGTCTGTAAAAACCCAACAACCCTTACGGGCTTGTTGGTTGCTACCCGAGACCCTATGGGTATGCCTGTAGGCTGCCCAAGGGTGGGTAGAATCCTCGGGAGTCCTTTGTTGGCTGCCCGAAGTCTGGTGTAGACTGACAGCCTACAAGGGCTTGCCTATTGGTTGCCTGAAATGTTGATAGGGAGGGCCAAGCCCTAGAAGGGGCTGCCCGTGAACTGGTAAGCCTGCCCAAGAGAAGGAGGGAAACCTGTAGAAGAATAGGGTTGCCTGTGAGTTGTAGATGGATGCCCTGTGTTTTGTAGATGGTTGCCCATAATCTTTTGCAGCTGCCTGTGAGGATGATGAAGCAGCTGCGAGGGAGAAGAAGAGTAGGGTAAACCCTAGCTGGTGTATGCTGCTGTAATAAAGACAAAACCCTAGTTTAGGGTTTTTACAAAACAACAATAGTGAATGCCCTATCTAGACTCATCCATGTTAGGGCATCACATCCAACTTCTTCCTCTTCAATACTTTGTGAACTCTTTTGTGTGAGTAGCTGCATTTGTGAGAGCAAGAGTGTGTAATAATGAAATGGCTTGATCTTCTTTTTGCACCGAGAGAAGCGAGGTGCTCTCAGCCTAGTATGGGGGAGATCTTGTCACGTTAGTCATGTTATGCTAGCCGACATAAAAAAAAACATTATGTCAACCGACATAAATAAAAAAATAAAAAAAAAATATTGTGGATTACAGTTAATGATTACTAGAAATTAAACTGTTTTTAAAATATATTCAACATTCTTCCAAGATTCTAGCCTTTTTATTTTATTTCATTTTTAATTACTTATAAAATAATTTAAATTAACTTACTTTCTTTATAATTCACCGTAATAATAATAAAACATGTTTTTATAATAAAATTTAGATATATTTTGGTGTGGCTTTACAGTAGAATTTTGATATATTTAATTATGGCTTATTGATTAGAATAAAGGAGTGTCATCCAAATAACATTGATGAGATCAATGTGTGTTTAATCTAACAATACACCAACAAATCTGCTAAATAAAAAAAGAATATAGAGAAAAACATGTCGCTTAATTTATCAAATAATAAAAACCCAATAATAAAATTAAATGAAAAGTAATTAAAAAATCCATGTTAAACCTGGATTTACCAAACACTAAAGAGATCAAAATGTTTGAGGTGTAATTTTTTATAAACATTTAAGAATTTAAGATAAAAATAACTTACACCTAAAGAAATTGGATCCCTCTCGGTGCTTTCTAGATCCAAGTTTAAGATCGATCTATGCTGGTCTATCCTTTGAGTCATTTGTAAGTGGACCCAAATTAGAAAGAACAAAATATTATTATTTTATTCTTTTCTAATTTTGACTTTTGCCTTTAGCCTTCCCGTGGTCCAAAGATCCTTGTGTATTTTTGACTTTTACTTGTGGTCCAAAAGTCCTTATGTATTTTTGACTTTTACCTTTAGCCATCTTGTGGTCCAAGACAAGTGGTCATAGGGTCCTTCAAACCCACTCAAAGTACATCATCATAAACAGACAGAATTACTAATGCTTTTATCTCACACTCTGTGTGACACCAAGATCAGGTACTAAGGTTTCTCAACCAAGGGTAGCTAAGCCTTGGAGAAGATTGCAAAGCCTACTGATCGAGGGTCAGAGTGTCACACATGCCTGGACCCGGTCTAGGGCTTATGGTGTCTTCCTGGTAACAGACCAGGTGCCTCAGCCATAGGCTGCATAATTTGACACTAGGTCAAATACTTAGTAACAGACCAAGTGCCTTCGTTCTCCCGGAGAATGGCCCTCAGCCCTGGGCTGAGTCTCTAGTCCTGGACTAGGTAAAATCCCGGTAACTGACCAGGTGACTCCATTAAAAATAATGGCTACTTAGATCTAAACTGAGTCTACTAGTGCTAGTCTGGTTCCACATCCTGGTCCCGGAGCAGTTGTCACCATTCAACAGAATGGTCACTCAACTCAAGGTTGATTCCCCCCAGTGCTGGACTGGGTCCACATTTTGGTCTTGGACCAGAAGTCACCATTCAACAAAATGGTCACTCAACTCTAGATTGAGTCTACACCCTGGTCTCGAACCAGGTTTCTCCATTCTCCTAAGAGAATGGGTATCGATGCTGCTTAGAAAAATCAACAATAACTTCCTTGATAAACTTAGCAAGATCATTCTCTTCTAGAATGAGTCTAATTCTATATTTCCAAGCATGGAAATTTTTTGTTCCTTCTAATTTGTCATCAAGCTTAGTGCTTGGAGGCATTTAATAGGAAATGACAAAAATATGAAATTTCTTAGAAATTAAAATTGAACTTACCAAAAGATGCATTGGACTGAGGCGGTTATGCTGGTACAGTTAGTTTATGAAAAATCCAATTTTTTTGACCCTTGAAACTGGCCTTGCAAAATTTTGGACTGTAGTTTCTGGTTTTTTGGTTCCAAGTCAAACTAGGGTTTGACTTTCCTGGAGTTTTGTCCACTAAAAAATTTCGATATTTGGGCCAAAAGATGCGCTAAGGAGGGGCACAATTCCCAATGTCACTTGCACTCCAAAATTCTTCTCTAGTAAGAAGCCCTAATTTTCTTGTCCGGAGAGAGAGAGAGAGAGAGAGAGAGAGAGAGAGAGAGAGAGAGATTTACCCAATGAAAGCTGCTCTTTTCAGTCTAGCTCTAAAACTATGTTAATTTTGTATGATGTTATAGCGTAATTTCTAGTTTCATGAGCATTTAATACATTTTCAAAACAACAACATAAAGAGGATCTTTGAAAGATACACAATCACATGGACACAACATATATCTTGGGAAACCCTCATGGGGAAGAAAACCTAGCAAAAACTTTCTCTACATAAATTATCAAAGTACAATGCCCAAAGAACAAGTCTCATAAGAAAGAGAGAGACCAAAACCCTAAAACCAAGAGCCAAGACAAATCCTCCTCCTCCTTTGCTGTCTTTCTTGTTCTTCTCTTGCTTAATGCTTGAGTGAGGTGTGTGTCAAATGATGGAGGGTGCCTCCCTATTTATACTCTTTCATGTGGGTGACCTTTTACCTAACTAGGCCGATTTCAGGCCTTACTGGGTTGACTTCTCCTAGGGAGACTCAAAAATACATTTTACACTTTCTTTTGGGGAGACTTACAATAGAGGTTTTACCTCGACTCTTACATGACCAATTACATCAATGACATCTTTGTTCAGAGGGAAAACATCCCTGAAAGAAGGAATAATATAAAATACAAGTAGAATATTCTTCGCAGTTACATTATTTTAAGAGATTTAGCTACCAGACTCGAGAAATTTTCCAACAGCAATAGTTTTATTCACTCATTCTCAAGAAATCATGGCTCAATCAACAAGGGCAATTGGTAGAGGGCAAAGTAGAGGGAAGAATGTTCGTGTTGGTTTCTTCTCTTCTCCTCCAACTCCAAGTTTATTTTTCTTTCATTCTGCTAGTGCTCTATCTACTGTTAATGGAGCTGTTAATGCTGCAAATAACCTTGATTTTGCAAAACAACATGCCCAAGAGAAGAAATACTCATTGTGGAAGTATGTAACAAGGAAACAAGGGCCTGGGAAAAAGTTGATTTGAGAAATTTTCCAACAGCAATAGTTTTATTCACTCATTCTCAAGAAATCATGGCTCAATCAACAAGGGCAATTGGTAGAGGGAAAAGTAGAGGGAAGAATGTTCGTGTTGGTTTCTTCTCTTCTCCTCCAACTCCAAGTTTATTTTTCTTTCATTCTGCTAGTGCTCTATCTACTGTTAATGGAGCTGTTAATGCTGCAAATAACCTTGATTTTGCAAAACAACAAGCCCAAGAGAAGAAATACTCATTGTGGAAGTATGTAACAAGGAATTAAGGGCCTGGGAAAAAGTTGATGGGGGGAGGGAATGTGCTTTGGACTATTATTTTTGCAAGATTGAGTTCAAGAGCACCTGCTATTGGGTTAAGGGCCATTTGTTGGGCCTTCCTTGTGAGCGTGGAGCATGTGAAGTATATATCTTACCCAACAAAGGGGGATGGAAAAAGAGGATGTAGTGGCTTGGGGAAGGTGGTAGCAACAATTAGGAAACGCAAAAATGAAGATCTTCCATTCTTGAGGAAACCATCCTGCATTAGTAGGTATGCGAGTGGGGTTGAAGGTCAACCAACAAGAAAAAGGCCAATTCCAAGTGGTCCAATGGACAAGATTTTCCCACAAGAGAAGCGAGAGGAGATGGGTCTTGCTAATGGGTTCTTTTTCTTTCTCAACTTCATTTCATTTAATGTTTCATGGTCACCATTGTTTCTTGAGATGCGTCAAGGTCTAGTTGAACAAGCTCCAACTAGTTATGTGCCCCCGAGTTCAAAGAAGCTTAGAGCCACATTGTGGGTAAGGCAAAGAAGGAGGTGGATAAAATCTTAGAGTCCATTAAATCATCATGGCCCTCATTTGCTGTTAGTATTGTTTTTGATGGATGGATAGATGCAACACACCATCCACTCATTAATTTCATGGTGTATATTCCCAAAATGGACTGGTGCTCTTGAAAGCAGGGATGCTTTGGGGAAATACAAGGATGCACAATATATGGGTGAGTTGTTCATCAAAGTCATTGAAAATGTAGGTGTTGATTCTTTTTGTACAAATCATCACTAATAATGCACATGTTTTCAAGGTTGTTGGAATGATTGTGGAAACTAAATATCCACAAGTATTTTGGACTCCCTTGCATTCTTCATTCTTTGAATTTTGCACTCAAATCTGTTTCCTCATATTGACATGGATTGGCAATCTTATTGGTGATGCACGCCAAATCCACAATTTTGTACAAACCACAACAATGCCCTCATAGTCTACAAAGAGTACACAAATCTATCATTGTTGAAGATTGCGGATTCTCGGTTTGCTTCGTCATTTATCATGATTAAGAGGTTGAGGGAGGTCAAAACCGCTCTTGGGTCCATGGTTATTTCAAAGTTTAGGTCTTTTTGGAGAAAGACAGATCAAATTTCTTCAAAAAAAAGTTAAGGGCATAGTGTTAGATGATGGTTGGTGGGAGAGGGTAGATCCTATCATTAAGATCATGGACCCAATCATTTCTTTGTTGTGGTTTGCAGACACGGACCAACCCATCTTAGTAGATGTTTACGATGGGTGGGATTCCATGATTGAGTCTGTGAAGACCATTATTTTACAAAATGAGTGCCTTGAGTACGACACATGAATAGACGACTTATTCACCACCATACATAATATTCTTATTGCCAGATGGGATAAGAACTGTACATCATTGCATTGCTTGGCCCACTCATTAGACCCTAGGTTCTATAGCCATGTGTGGCTCAATGGTGGGCCTCACGTAGATTCCCTCCTCACATGGATGGAAAGATTTCACAAGGGAGGAAGGCAACATTTGGATGGTTATATCAGGATAGAGCATCCCTTGATGCGGTGGAGGAGGGCTTTGTAGAGCTATCCACTGGTAGTGGGAGATTTGGAGGCTAGGATGTGCTTAGACTCTAGAGATGGGGGAGTTAAGAAGCCCTATGCTTGGTGGGAAACATGCCCTATTTTGCAACAATTAGCCCTTGAGGGTCCTGTTTCAGGTTCCTTCATCCTTTTGTTGCGAGAGGATTTGGAGCACATATGGGAACTTGTACAATGTGAAAAAGAGTAGGCTTGAGTAGTCCAAGGAAGAGACAATGGTGTATGCGCACACCAACCTTTATCTTATTTATAAGTAGATGGAGGAGTGGCTGAAGGGAAAGACGCAGATGTGGGATGTGTTTCTTAATGATATGGGTTTGGAGTCTGGACAACACTGTTGAGTTGGCATTAGCCAACATGGATCTTAATGATCCAGTGTTAGAGCCAATCACTTTTGATGATGGTGGTGGTCCTCTTGAGGGGCCGTCCTCCACCCCAACAAAGATGTAGATCTTGGATTGGGCATAAATGAGGAGGACAAAGACAATGGTGAAGGATAGAGCAGTGATAGTGGTGTTAATTTTGTTGATTCCAACATGGAGGATATTTGACTGATGAGATTCTTCCATCTCGATCTACCCTATTTTGTGTTTGTCGAATGTGTATTGAATATTTGTAAATGTTATGGTTTCCAAAAATTTGAATCTATTTTTATTTTTGTATTTTTTTAAGATATATATATATATGTTCTAGTTTCCAAAAATTTGAATCTATATATATATATATATATATATATATATGTTCTAGTTTCCAAAAATTTGAATCTATATTTGTATTTTTGTATTTTTTTAATATATATATATANTATATATATATATATAATGTGTTCCTTGTGTCCTGTTTTTCGGGGTCTCCATGTCTTGTGTACGACAATTGTATCCATGTGTCCTCTGTGTCTTGTGTCATCATTTCATGCAACTTAGGTCTTTGAGCACTTATGTCTTTTGGACCATATTTTATTACACCCAAAGCATAATCCTTTAGTTTGCCTCCATTCCATTTCCTTGGCAAGGGACTGGTTCGTTGCGATGTGGTTTCCTTTTGACATGGAATCTCTGAAATACCTGTGCATCTTTATTATGATCTTCAATATGGTGAACAATTTGCATGGATTCTTGAAGAGTAATTGGTTGACCCATCCTAAGCTCATGTTGGATTTTGTCTTTCAGGTCCCCAATGTAGATCTCCATAAGGTTATCATTACTTATCCTAGTCACTCATGATAGTCAGCTACTGACCCTAACTGTCTCATTGAGAAAACCAACTAAAATAGTCTTCCTTCCAAGTATTATCGAACTGAGCTATTATGCCCTCATAAAGGAATACCTTGTGTATGTAGATCCTTGTGGTTGCTTGCTTATAATCCACTGGTACTACTGGAATGCTATTCTCTCAAATTGAAATGTTGCTATGGTTATCTTTTGGTGTGATGAAGTATTATGCAAGGAGAAATACTTTTGTATGTGGTTCAACCAGATAAAAGAATCATTGCAATCAAACCTCCTTGTCTATTTTTGGAAGGTAATTCCACTTTGTAGACCATAAGTGATTTTTGGTCCCACTAGAGCGAGATGATCCTAATGAACTTGTGTTTGTTTTATGGTAGTTTGGTTGTTGCTGTGGATTCATATTACACAAGGAAGCCACTTCCTGAGAAACCCCATCTAATCTTTGAATAATCAATCCATCATCTTCTTGATGTTGACCTTGATTTCCTTTTAAGTTTTCAATGATTATAGAACTCTTAATATATTTACTTGTGATATGGACTGCGATTGTAAATAGTCATCTCCATCTAGGATTTCTGGCCCTTTCCGTGGTGTAGTATCTTTTCTGGTTGGCATTAGGTAGGTGTTTTCTATTTCGTTCCCAAGGCGGGCTATCTGTCACTTTGTATATGAACCTTAAACCTTCAAGACTACTTCAAAGGAATTGAAATATGATATCATATATATATTCTCCTCTCTTCCCTCTTTCCTATGCCTTTTGAATAATCCAATTTGGACCTTCCAATTAAAAGTTTTGACAATTTTAAGTTGACTTACTATTTTAACTTTTAAGCCCTTAGGGGATTGCTCCGCAAGCTGACCTTGTACCTGTTATATTATATATATTTGAGATTTCTTCTCCAACTTTGCTGAAAAATGTTGCTGTATAGTAAACAGAACTGTGTATACAAACAGACAATCAGTTGTGATACTACTAGCTGGTAGAACATCGGGCAGAAGACTAATCTATTTGTATTAAATGCTTATGAATGATACAAAGACTGTTTCTGTATCGTAAACATGATTGTATATGCATATAGACAATGAACTCCATTTATAGCGACATGACTATTTATTAATTATATTTGTTAATTACTATTTTCCTTATTACCAAGTACGGGATACCCCGGAGACTTCACTTCCAACAACAGGTGGTAACCAGGGTAAATGGTTGGTGCCTATGTTCCAAGCACCTCCCTCTAGGGGGATCAAGAGAGTTGAACCTGAGAACTCCCCAACATCGGGGCAGAGCTCTCACATCTGGCTTTTGATGGCTTGAGCTAACCCTCAGGGCTATTAGATAATTACTATTTATTAGTTACATACCAAGGTACAACTCATTGAATCCCTATTGGTTCAAAACCCCTTAACTTACATTGACCAGAGTCTTGGAAGAAAATTTGCATATGAACATGTATGATTCGTATGATAAGAAATATCCCTGAATGTTAGAATTATGGAATTATTGGTGTAATCTGCACATGTGGATGCAGCCCGTTCATATGTATCATTATGTACTTCTTGTTATGTCTTAAGATCGATTTAGTCACACATGATATTTATGCTTAATAACCCCTTTTGAAGGGATGCCTCTCCCTCTTGAAGGGGCACCTCACTAAAATTGTATGTAACTACACAACTGAAGCTCTCTCTAATGTATCATCTCATCTTTTGTTCTTCTTGATCTGAAATATAAAGTGCTATAAGCCTAGGGACACTTAATTTGGCATTCTGTTTGGTGATGGGCATCTTTCTCTCTTAGGCACACTTGTATTTTCTGTTTTCAGCACCTGTGCTTGGCTTTTTTACTCTCTCAAGCGCTCTAGACCAATCTCTCTAGTGCATTTGTGAGGAGGATATTTCAGAATCTAGGTGAGATTTGCTTCCATCAATTCTTCTGTTGATCCTTGGAAAATCTCAACATTGAGTGTGTTGAGTTTTATATGCTGCTATAGCTTAAGTCCTAACTTCATAAGCATTTAATACATCTTCACAATAACAACATAAAGAGGATCACTGAAAGAATCACAAGGTACACAACAATTTACGCTGGGAAACTCAAAAGGGAAAAACCCAACAAAACTTCCTCAATATAGATTACCAGAATGCAATGACCAAAGAACAAGGTCTCATAAGAGAGAGAGAGACCAAACCCCAAGCATAAGAGCCAAAACACCAAAGACACTTCTTTCTCTCTCTTGCGCAATACATGAGTGAGTGTGAACAAATGAGGGAGGGCACCTCCCTATTTATACTAATCTCTCGACTGACATTTTACCCTAATTGGGCCGACCTATCAAACTGTCAGGGTCGACCTACCTACGTAAACTCACAATAATAATTATATTATTTTTTTGGGTACTATTGACCCGACTTACAACAGAGGGTTTACCTCATGACTTTTACATGATCTTTTACATTAGTGACATCTCTCGAAGGAGGAATAATAATAATGTAAAGTACAGGTAGAATATTCCTCAAAGTTACATTATTTCAACACCCCCCCTTAACAAGAAGGGTAAGGGTATTCTATTGACAACAACAACAATTGGTGTGGCTCTACACAACATCATCGGAAGGAGGGAGGAGGCATCATCAACATCATCTTTTGGAACATTGTTTGGTACATCTATAGATCATTGGAAGTTTTGAACAACATCATCATCTACAACACAGAGCTGGAGCATCATCATCTGCAACATGGAATTGGAGCATCATCATTTGCAGCATGGAACTAGAGCATCATCATCTGCAACATGGAACTGGATCATCATCATTTGCAGCATGGAACTAGAGCATCATCATCTGCAACATGGAATTGGATCATCACCTACAGCATAGAGCTGGAGCATCATCATATGTCGCATGGAGCTGGAGCATCATCATTTGCATCATGGAACTGGATCATCACCTGCAACATGCATTTGGAGCATCATCATATGCAGCATGGAGTTGGAGCATTGTCATTTGCAACATGGAACTAGATCATCACTTGCAGCATGGAGCTAGAGCATCATCATCATCTGCATCAACATAGAATTGCTGGAACATCATCATCATAATCTTCAGTACAGAGCTGAAGTATCAAAATCTTCAGTATAAAAATTGATACATTAACAACGACAACACGAGGTTGGCTCATTAACATAAAGCTGGGATAACAACAACAATGATAACACGAGGCTGGCTCATCAACATAAAGCTGGAATAAAAACAACATGTGATAGGTATAACAACATGATCATCAACAACTCAATGCTGGAGTAACATCATCTATGACAACAAAGTGAGGCAGGTGTATCAACAACCAACATGATCCTTCCTTTCAAAATTACGGGATCATGGACAACACTGGTGATCCTTTCCTTTTAGAATTACCGGATCATGGGCAACACTGGACAACACATATGTGGTACTCAGACGATCCTTCCTTTAGGGATTACGGGATCAAGTCTTTACGGAGCTACCAATACTGATCACAGCCAACACATACGTACACAAGACGATTCTTCTTTTTGGAAATACGTGATCAAGTCCAACATGGGCGATCCTTCTTTTCTAAATTGCGGGATCTCCAACCAACATTTTAGACAATCCTTCCTTTCGGAATTACGGCATCAAGTCCATTAATCATACCTAGACAATCCTTCCTTTTGGAACTATGGGATCAAGTCTATCACCCAACAGCTAAGACGATTCTTCCTTACAAACTATGGGATCAAGTCTATAGATTAACATTTAAGATGATCCTTCCTTTCGGAACTACAGGATCAAGTCTATCAATCAACATTTAAGATGATCCTTCATTTCAGAATTACGGGATTGTTGCCGCCTTTCACACACCTGGGTTACGTGGCATAAATCTTCAAGCCACTCGGTGTGTCTTGGGGGCAAGTCTCGAGTCAAGGCTGTCACCTTGTTCTTGACTCCTCCGTTTAGGCTCAACTCCTAACGAAGTCAAGGGGGGTAGACCCTATTAAATTACTAAGGCTAATTACTTAGGGTGACGGTGTTAGATCGATGAAGTTGTTTAGGAGTTTTGAAATTAACCAGTGGAAACAAAAGATAACAAGATGCAAGATTTAAAGCATATAAGCACAGTAATGACACTCAATATATATATAATCGAAAGAATTGATCAAATAAATCACCGGTGCCTTGAATGGAGTCAATAGTGAAAATAATGTGCTTGCATGCGCTTCAATGAATGTTTTCCAAATGTCTCTTGGTAGATTTTAAATTAGTGTGGAATGTGAATGAGTTAAATTAGGCGAAAAGTCCCTCCAGATATACCCGAGGGGTACTTGGAGTAAGTCCAAAAGTGAACTTTCACAGCTACCCGCAAGGTGTTTGTGGGCTGGAACGGAGTCTCGGAGACTATTGTTCATAACGCACCCGTTAGGGTGTGACAGAGATCGACGCCTCGAGGTCACTTTCCAGTTGTTCCCACTCCTTTGGGTATTTTGCCATCGCTTACAGTTCGTTCGAGGCGTTGGATTTTCGCCTGATGGTTTGTCAATTTGGGAGGTGAGGACTAATTAATCTGGTCACTCAAGTGCTTTTGATGCAGCTTGACTGATCGGACGAACCACAGCCAAGTACAGAGCATACACATTGGAGTCTTCGTTATTTTCAGTAAATTTTAGAAGATGTGTTCTTATTAAAAAGAAAACCCTCCAAGAACCTCTTTCGGTCCAAGTGGACTTCAATCGGGGAATGAAGGAGGGGTTGATTTTATTATGATTACTAAAACAAATGATGATAGCAGATGAAGCATAAACAGAAAAGCAAACAACAGTTTTCTAATTAGACTACCATGACCCTTTCTTCACCTTTTGGCCCAAAAGGAGGCTCGTGGGGTAAGTATTAAAATTACTTTGAAACCACTAGATATGGAATATGACAATGATTATAAGTCAAAGTATACTTCCTTGCAGATTAGAACTACACTAGATTGAAAATAGATGAACAAAAAGTAAAAAATGACACAGACGCAAATCGCCCCAGGGGGGGATGGTGAATAGGCTCGAAAGAGCCTATTCGAAAAGATTTTTCTTTTTTATTAGCAACGATTACAATATCAGAAACTGAAATTAATCCACTTGGTCCTTATATGGAGTGAGACCAAAGGTTTACAAATTGCAAAAATTTGAAATTTATGGAAGACGGAGACCCCCTGGGGGGTTTCGAATGGTCCCAAAATGCTTTCCGGACAGTGCCTCCTCCTCTTTTCTGTTACACCTGCTAAAAACCAGCAAGCTTATCACAGTTAAATATGCCCAAAAATACTTTGAAAGTACTTTTGGATGAACAAACTTTTTAACCAAAAATTTCGAGTTAAAATTAGTTTTAATGAAGCGGAAAAAGAACGAAGGAAAGCAAGCTTTCCTTGGGATCTTGGCCTTCTTTTGGTGTAGCCAATATGAAGCACTTAAATTGCTGAATATAAATTTTTAGACTCTAAGGAAACAACCATGCATTCAACAAGCTTTAGATCTACTTTCACAGCCTTGAAAAATGACAATTTTTCCTAAAACTAGATCTAGAATGCTTGTAAATTTCCTTTTAGGAATGAGATATAGCTTATGAGCTTTAAGGCAGCAAGATCTATGTAAAATAAACTCTGAAATTGATAGATCTAAACAATTTTAAAGCTGCAAACAAGTAACCAGACTGAGTTTAGAAAAAATTGAAGGAGGAAGAGAAAAAGAAGAGAATTTTTGCTGGAAGTCTTGAACATCAACCATGGAGCTTTCCGGTGGAATGTCGAGGGACTATGCCTTTGAATGGTTTTGGAGAGAGTGAAGAAGCAAACTAGATCAGCATCCTCTCCAAGCTAGGAACCTGCAACTGAATCCAAAGACTTGCCAAAATACTTGTGAGATCTGGTTAATACATACATAGAGATTTCAGAATAACATGCATATAAACTTATAAAACATGCTGAATCTAGATCTCTAAACATGCATCAAAAAGGAAAGAGATGGCCAATAAACTTATTAACAAACTCTTTTCCTATCAAGATTATAATAAACTTATTATCAATCTTAGCAATGAATCCACAAACAATCAACAAATTATGAACATAGATACAGGTTACCTCAGTAAAACATGGCAATGCTCATCCACACATACAATGACATGACACCATCTTGCCTCCAGAGCTTCACTTTATTCCAATAGAAAAAGATCTTACACAGTATTACAACAGCAATGGCTCCTCAATCCAACTCTAACTAGCTTGGAAGAGGCAGCTTGAGCCTTATTTATACAAAAAACAAGAGATCAAGCCCAGGGGGCGCAAATCCCAAGGAGCCAAACCACTGCAGCTGAAGGAGAGTCAATCAATGCTGATTTGAAGCCAAACTGAGCGTACCTGTCAATTGGAGGGTTGATTGAGCTGACACATCAACCCACAGACTGACACATCAATCCACAGAGCTTCCAGGAGAGCCCACACATGTGGAGGAGAGAGAGAGGGCGCAATTCCCCATAAAGGATGCTGAAGATCAACTCTGGATCTGTCCAGATCACCTCCTTCAGTCAAGGATTTGTCAGATCCAGTCAATCTGGTTCAGATCTAACTGATTTCAATCAAATCAGCTGAGAATACATTGATCTAGGATTTTGGATTTGCTCCATTATTCATCAATTTATTAATTAAAATAATCAATAAATGATTTTTTGGGGCTTTCTGACCTGAGTGATGGAAAATCACTCAAAACTAGGAATTAGTGGGTCTATAGGTTTACTGGGTGCTCTTAGTTTGAAAATGTGCACCTACATGATTGAATTTGACTTCCGAGCCCACTTTTCTTACAAAACCAAATTTTCCAATTAAACTATTAAAAAATAGCCTAAGTTTTGGAAAAATTAAATTTTAATAAAAAACACTGAAAAAATTAAAAAAATAAAAATGTTGAAAAAAACCTAGGGGGACTTAGACATGTTCATATGACTCGACCATGATCCCTAGCATGTTTATACATTGACACATAGACTCTAATAAACTCAATAGGCCTAAATGCCAAGCCGACCACCCTAACTTTGGAGGTATGGAGTGAAAAACTCAGAAATTATTAGTCGTTTATTCAACAACCAATAATAACCAAGGGAAAAAACACCCTGGGCTGATCAGATTGACAAATAAAGTCTAAGAGACCGAGTCTTTTACAGACACTATCATGCTAGAACATTTATTACAATCCCCCCATGGGGTATGAACATGTGATATAGTACAACAAAGCTTCCCAGAAGCAAGACTGAAGGTCTTCTGAAGTCCGAACAAGTTATCCTTGTCCGATTCACCAGGCTCACTTGATAAAAAACCACTAAGTACAACTTAGGTGGTAACAGGGATCAAGTCTAGCAAGATCAACATTTAAGACTATCCTTCCTTAATGAATTACGAGATCAAGTCTAACAAGATCAACATTTAAGACTATCCTTCATTTATGAATTACGGGATCAATTCTAACAAGATCAACATTTAAGGCAATTCTTCCTTTTTGAATTACGGGATCAAGTCTAAGGATGATCAATCCCAACTGAGCTACCTGTTGTGATTACGATACCATAGTATCATCAATATTACTCTCCCTTTCGAGGGAAGTCCTTACGGACAACACCTAGCTTGTCTCGAAAGTATTCAAACTTCACACGAGACAGAGGCTTAGTCAACACATCTGCAACCTGTTCATTTGTGCTCACATATTGGAGCTTTATAGCTCCCTTCTGCACCATGTCACGAATGTAGAAGTACCGGATTTTTATGTGCTTTGTCTTATCATGGAACACGGGGTTTTTTGTCATCTTCATGCAGCTTTAGTTATTGCATAGAATCATGGTAGTGTTCATCTCTAGATCAAATAGATATGACACCAACTTTTGAAGCCATATGGCTTCACAATTGGCGGAATACGCTGCAATATATTTCGCTTCTACAGTGCTAAGAGCAACACTAGACTGCTTCCTGCTTAGCCATGAGATCATGGCTGACCCCAAACTGAAGCATCCTCTTGAAGTGCTCTTTCTATCTGAGACACTTCCTGCCCAATTTGAATCTGTATAATTTACAGTCTGAAGTCATGATCTCTAGTATAACTGAGACCATAGTCTATCTTACCTTTCAGGTACCTCATCACATGCTTTGTAGCTACCAGGTGAACATGTCTGGGCTCAACTAGATATTGACTCAGTGTGTTTCACAACAAAGCATATATCTGGCAGGGTATTTGTCAGATACATCAATGAACCAATAATATGTTTGTATAGTGTCACATCCACTAATTCTGACGAAGCATCAACCAACAACTTCAAGTTTGTATTCATGGGTGTGGCCATGGCTTTACATTCCAACATGTCAAACCTTTTCAGGATTTCTACTGCATACTTCCCTTGGTTGAGGAAGATTCCTTCTGGGCTTTGCCATACTTCAAGACCTAGAAAATAATGCATCAAGCCAAGGTCTTTCATCTCAAATTCTGCAGCGACCTTCTTTTTACACTCTGCTATTTGCTACTCATTACCTATCAAGAATATATCATCCATGTACAACAATAATATTACAGGTTCATAATCTATAAACTTGGAGTGAAGGTTAGGATCAACCTTACTTTTGGTAAAGCCCAAGCTTGTCAGAAAACTATTGATTCTTACATACCAAGCTCTTGGAGCTTGCTTCAATCCATACAGAGCCTTCTTAAGCTTACAGACACGTGTCTTTCTTTCTTTGACTTCAAAACCTTGTGGTTGTTCTATGCTGTCAATGGAATCGACGTTTTTTGCCTTGAAATTCGAAAATTGACGATTTTTTGTACTTGCCGAATTTATTCGATCAGATTCGCCGATTCAATTCGCAATTTTGAATTTCCATCAGTTTTGATTTTGAAGGCGTACTAATTTGCTATAAAATCGTCATGATTTTCATAAAAATCGGCAAAATTCGTTGGAAATCATTTTTTTGGCCATGCGTACGTTAACAACTTTACCCTACTATCTCGGATTACCTTCGCCCGCGAATGCATTCCGCCCCATTGTGCTATTGAAGCCTACCCTCCGTTTCTGTCTATCGCCTTCATTTGCCGCCTGCAAATTACTACACACAGATCGACGGATTGTGCACATTCTGTGGAGGAAGCCGACAATCGTGGCCCGCCATTGATAGTTGTGTGACCCGTCACCATTGAGCGCCAGTGCTCAGTCTATAGCCGCGGCCTGTGTAAGGGCAGAGTGCCTTGGCATGCCTAATTTCAAGTCTCTACTCTTGACTGCAGACTCCAGCGCTAGCAACAGACTTCCAAGCCCCGATTCCAGAGTCTCGATCCAAGCTTGAGCGATATAGACTATAGTGTGAGCTTTGAGGTGACGCCCGAGCCAATCTCCAAGCTTCCAGCAGTTCAATGCGACTGTGAGGTGATTGTTGACTCTAGGCTTATATAGTGAGTGTGAGGTGATTGTGTAGTGTGTACCAATACACTGTACAGTGACACAAGTTCAAAACTTCAGATTATCATTCAAACTTCAGTCTTCAGACTATCATATTCATTGTTGATGTGTTTAGTGTTCATAGTTTAATGAGAACAATGAATTCTATTGAAAATTTTCATATGTTTTTTATTATCCATATTTTATAGTCCTTTGAACTTAATGCCGAATTTTATGCCGATTTTTATCGCCAAAATGTAAGTGTTGATTTTTTTGCCAAATTTCAAGGTCGCCGAATTCGAACATGAACTCGAACCAGGTGACTTAGGTTCTATGTACACCTCTTCTTCAATAACACCATTTAGGAAGGTTGTTTTCACATCCATCTGGCGTAACGTCCATTTAGTCTTGGCTGCAAGTGCCGTGATTGTTCTGATAGAAGTGTACCTTGCTACAAGAGCAAATGTCTCTTCATAATTGTTTCCTTCCTTTTGAGAGAATCCACGGGCCACAAATCTGGCTTTGTACTTCTCAATAGTCCCATCAGCTTTATGTTTTATCTTGTAGATCCATTTGGAAGATACCATAGTTTTGCCTTCTGGCTTGGGAACTACTCCCCACACATCATTCTTCATTGTGGATTGGTATTCTTCCGTCATGGCTTCTACTCTTTCTTTCTTTTGAACAACTACTTCAAAACAAGTAGGTTCTTTGTCTACAAGATCACACATCAAAGCCACATAACTCGAAAATGGCTTTGGCTTCTTGCTTTGCCTTGCGAATCCTTTTGGAGCACCGTGCCTTTTTGCTTCTTGAATAATCTCACGAGCCCAGGATGACTTTCTCTTGTGGGAGATATTCATGTGGGGAGGTTCTTGGGGCTTCAACATATCATGTTCTTTCGGAATCTCATCATCAGGAGAAGGTGCAACTTCTTACATCGGTTTTGCAGCTCTGGGAGCTGCAACTTATTCATATGTTTCTTCAAGTTGGCACTTTCTCAATTTCTTGAGAGCTTATCTTCATCAAAGGTTACATCCCTGCTAATTTCCATATGATGGTAACTTGATATATAGATTTTGAACGCCTTTGGAGACCTCACAGTATCCAACAAATATTCTTTTCTTTCTGGAAGGTTATTTTCTCTTTTGGAATATGAACAAACATTGGACAACTAAATATATTGAGGTGACTTACCTCTAGTTTCTTGCCTAAGAACATTTCTTCAGGAGTTTTGAACCCAAGTGTAGTATAGGATATTTTGTTTTGGACATATAATGATGTCCTTGCTGCTTTAGCCCATGAGTGCATAGGAAGATCTTGATCATGGATCATAGTCTTCATTGCTTCCATAGTGGTTCAGTTCTTCCTTTCAACAACACCTTTACATACTCCTTCTTGATCAGCCTTTTAGATTTGGAAGACCTGTGACTACCTTGCTCACATGTGGTAAGGCTTTGTAGTTTATGTGAGCAAGCCTTCTATGCCATAGTTCATATGGGCTTGTTGTATTATGAATCAAGGCTGCTTCTGAGTGACCTTTCAGTTTATACAGGCCACCTTTTGTCCTAATGACATACACATCTTCTAGAGATTCTCCTCTAGGTCACATAAGAACTTCACCATATATAAAACATATTCTTCAATTTCTACCTTTGCTAACTTCTTGGGAGCTTCTTCTTCTTCTTCTTCTTCTCCGGCTAAATGAGCATGATGTCTTTTATTATTCTTCCTCTTATATTCTTCTTGTATTGTTGAACAATTTTTGGCAATGTGTCCTATCTTATTACAATGATAACATTGATAAGAGGAGAAGTCCTTCTGCTTGTAATCTCCCTTTTTGTTCTTTTGAAACTTCTTAGGAGGATAAGACCCCTTATGAGTTTCCTTCTTGAAATTATGTTTTCCTTTTCTTTTTCTAGTATGAGTAGCTAGAGCATAGTCATCATCTCTAAGTAGTGCTTCTCTGTTTGCTAACACATTCCTCCCATATGATATCAAATTGTATGCTTTCCTTCCTTGCACAAATTGTCTGGATGTAGGAATCCCATGGTCTAGTAAGACCATTGAGAGTGGTCATTACTAGTTCATCTTCATCAATCTCGTCTTCAATTGCTTCTAGTTCTTTGAATTGAGAAACCCTTGTGAAGTATTCTTGGATAGATTCACCCTTGCTCATCTTTGTACTTTTGAGCTGGGCTCTCAAATTCATCTTCCGGTTGATGTTTCTTTCTTCATACATTCTTGATAAGGCATCAAACATCTCCTTAGGTGTATCCTTGGAGGATACTTGAGGAATCAAGTGATCCTTGATAGAATCTGCTATGATCCTATTGGCTCTAATCATGTCTTCCTTGCACTTTTCCTTTGCTTCATCTTCTTCGGGCTCCGACACAACTTCCTTGATAAACTTTGCAAGATCATTCTCTTCTAGAATGAGTCCTATTATGTATTTCCAAGCACAAAAGTTTTCTATGCCTTCCAACTTGTCATCAGGCTTAGTGCTTGGAGACATCTTGTCCTGGAGAACAGAAAATGACAAAATTTGAAGTTTCTCAGAAATGAATATTGGACTTACCAAAAGATGTGCTTGACTGAGGCGAGTATGTTGGTACAGTCACTTTTTGAATAATCCAAATTCTAACCCTTGAAACTGGACTTGCAAATTGCAGTTTTGGTTTTGGTTCTGGATTTATGGTTTTCTGATTTCAAGCCAAACTAGGGCTTGAATTTTTCGAGGATCTGCCCACTGGAAAACTTTGATCTTGGTGCTAAAAGATGTGCGCCTAGGAGGGGCGCACTTCCTTATGTCATTTGCACTAAAAAATTTCTCTTTAGTAGAAAGTCCTAATTTTCTTGTCCAGAGAAGGAGAGAGAGATTTAGCTAGTGAAAGCTGCTCTTATCAGGCTTGCTCTGATACGATGTTAAGTTTTATATGCTGCTATAGCTTAAGTCCTAACTTCATAACCATTTAATACATTTTCACAATAACAACATAAAGAGGATCATTGAAAGAAACACAATCACAAGGTACACAACAATTTACCTTGGGAAACCCAAAAGCGAAAAACCCAACAAAACTTCCTCAATATAGATTACCAGAATGCAATGACTAAAGAACAAGGTCTCATAAGATAGAGAGACCAAACCCCAAGCATAAGAGCCAAAACACCAAAGACACTTGTCCTCCTCTTTCTCTGTCCTTCCTTGTTTCTCTCCCTTGCGCAATACATGAGTGAGTGAGTGTGCACAAATGAGAGAGGGCGCCTCCATATTTATACTAATCTCCCAACTAACATTTTACCCCGACTGGGCCGACCTATCAAACTGACAGGGCCGACCTACCTAGGTAAACTCAATAATAATTATATTATTTTTTTCTGGGTACTATTGACCCGACTTACAATGGAGGGTTTACCTCATTAATTTTACATGACCTTTTACATTAGTGAAATCTCCCGAAGGAGGAATAATAATAATGTAAAGTACAAGTAGAATATTCTTCGAAGTTGCATTATTTCAACAGAGTGCCCTTAATTTGTGCAGATGAACATATACCTAGTTGTTTCTATTAAACACATTGTTAATGTAAACAAAACTTATGAATTATTTAGGGGAACAGCTTCAGGAGATCCTCTAATTTATATTTCCAGTATTGTGTTTTTAACTTAAGTTACCCATGTCGTGCTTGAAACTTTCTGTTCTGGTAATAGTCCTGTTAGACTCTGGCCCTTGCTCTATTGAAGCTTTTGTAAACATTTTAGTTTTCATCGTATATTCCCTCTCCAGAATGGAGGGCTCAGGTTCTTCGTGATGTACTTGGCAGTCTCTGCAATATGGGTTTCAAGCCTTTTGAATGGCCAGACATTTCAGTGTCTTGGGTGCACTGTCAACATATTCATGTTAAATTTGATATTACTCTTTCACAACATTTCTGTGACCATATAAAGCTTGCCGGCAGCAGTTAATGCCAGTTTGTGAGTCATTGATTGCCAGGTGCAGGGTAAACAGTATAGAACTTATGGCAGAAATTGCTTGAGATCTTCTTTCTTGGTTTTCCGTGATACCCAGTGAAGGTGTTTTTACTGGAAGTATATATTTGTAATTGATAACTAATGTTTTTTCTATCTTTTAGAATCTGTAAGGCAGAAAAAGGCATGCACCTAATTCTATCTTAAATGATGCCTCTTTGCAGGGATTGCAGTTGCGTATTCTGCTCCACAACGACATGGATGCTTGAGTATTGTGGAAAATAATTGCTGTGCATCTAAGAGGGGTAAGTTGCTATATGTAAATACTAAATAGACATACATAGTACTTTTGTCCTTATATTGTTTGTTGCTAAATTAGAAAGGCTTTTCATATGTTAAGGCTTCAGTAGGGACAGGCCATAGAGTGCTTCCAAGTTCCCAACTATTCTGGCTTTATGTTAACAAGAATCTTTATATAAAAATCTGCAAACTAGGGATAACCAGTATAAAGACAACAACAACTACTAAACATTTTTGGCCTTGCAAAAAGACCCAAATCACTGTTGTCTGCTAGAAAATTTCACTCCTGTAGCAGACATAAATTAAACATACCTTAGCTGTTCTCTGCCTTAAATTAACAAGCATTTAACTCTGATGTTCTTAAATCAGCTTTCAAAATGGAAATGTATTCGGGAATCTGAAAATAGTAGTGAATATTAGATATTTTAGATATATCATATGTACCTTGAAAATTGAATTATTGGCACACAAAGATTAAAAATACTGAAAACATAGTGTATAAGTAGGTGATCTTCTCATAGCTTCCTTTAGAACGGCAAATCTTCTGAACTGCCCTTAGAGAGAGAATACTCAACAGGACAACTACATGGCAGTTTTACATAACAAATAATAAACACGCCCTTACCTATAGTAGTGCTTGTATTTATATCTAGATGGGTAAATGTGAGTGTGCCTTTCTTTTGATTGTTTTGAGAACTTAAGTAGGTAATCGCCAAATGAAAATGACTTTCTTTTAAGCTGCACTTCAAGTGATTTCCAAGTCCTATTTAGAGACTTAGTTTAAGAAATCATGACAGATTGGACAGTATTCATGGACTTGAGAAAAAATAAATGCCTAATACATGCGTATGACTTTTCTTTAAGTTATTTTCAAAACTTAGTGGATCCATTGGCTTCCAAGGTTAACATGGGTTCATTACAGTCTCCCCTGCTTGCATGCTTTGCCCTCAAAGCATGGACAGGATGGATAATCAAAGAAAATCCTTTTTAAATCCCAAGTGCTGTCTTCTTATTGTTTAAATCCTCCACAACTGACCTGGTTTGAGCTGCTTCTGATCCACTTGTAATTGCCCTTTTTTGGTTGAAATGGGTAGTTCTGGGATGGCATGTAGCAACCTTCATTTTAAGATAGGAAAATGAAATATATATCTGTTTTGCCTCACTTATCCAACTTGCTCAAGGATTTCAGGACACCACCATTACGGACAACTCCTCTTTCTTGTTCTCAAGTGTAGACTAATTTGTAGGCTGTAATCATAGGTATACCCATTCGTCAGCTTCAAACTCTCTTTATATGTGCTTCATATATTATACTTATTGTGCATCAACTCTAATTATATTTTAGGTTTTCTAACACCACCTGATTCTCCTCACAAGATTCTCCCTCTTTAGGCCTGTCTTCAAGTAAGATATGATCTTCTCCATAGGATGCCTTCAAGGTGTCATGCTATGGAGTCTCAGGAAGGAATGATAAATGCTATGGTATCAATATCAAATGATGCATTTCTCCTGCCTGTGGTATCCATTTGATTTTTTGTGGAAGCTCTCGATCTGCAGGATGGATTTTTTTCCTTAGACTTGTGATATGCATGATAGATTTCCTACTTTTCTCATTGGCATAAAGCAATGATTCCTTTTCAGCAGGAACAGGTTTTGCTATGGTCTTATCATGGCTTGCAGTCTGAGTGGGTATGACTTCCTTAATGGGGTTCCTCTTGTGAGATCCATCTTCCCTCGGATATGCTGTATTAGCACTTTCATGGGCAGCATTAAACAGGGAGTTTGAATGCACGTATCCACATCCAGAGCTGGGCCTAGAGGTGAAAGATCTGAGCACATTGGCAGTGGGGGTGGAACCCAACCATGTAATGGATGCCTTCCCACCAGATTGTGTGTTCACAGTGCATTTCAGGGTAGCTTTTTGTATGTGTGCCGTCTCTCTTCATCTTCAAATGGAGAAAGTATTTTGTATGGCTGGATTTTAAAATATTTGTCTCATTAGATAACATTATAGTTTAAATCTTGCAGGGTATGTTGCCAACTTATTGTTTGCTCTTTGTTCTATGTTTTAATTGAATGTAGCTTCTCTTTTTCTTGGTCAATCTGAAAATCTTAGCTGTTGTAAGTTTCAGTGTTGTATGATTTTCAACTAAAAACACTTTCTGGTTTGATTTCAGTGATTCAGTTTTAAAAAAAATACATAAAATATTCAAGTTTTCAATGGAAAAATTTATTTTAAAGATTCCAAACCATTAGAGACAAATTATGCAAAGTCTACTCATGTATATACCATGTAAGGGTGAATATATAAAAATGGCACCAAGTGCAATACATATCTGAATCCAAATTGAAAATACATAATCAACAAGGCTCTAAATGGCTTATAGAGTCCAAAAAACAACATGATATGCCTACAAGGCTGCAAGATCAACATGATTAATTATCAAAGACCAAACTCATCACTGTGCAGATTTGACTCATTTCAGACTGTTAGCATATCTAGACAGTTGACTGTTGGACCGGGACAGTGGAAAGTTGATGAAACAGCCAGCAAAACAGCTCAATGGCCACAAGTAACAATGAGATGGACAATAACTCTTTCAAGCTGGGCTGTAGCCTCCTAAATCAGATGCCAAATCCATTACAAACAGTCCAAGAAGACTGCCCAACAAGCTTCAAAACCTCCGAATGCTTACAAATGCTCAATGAAGATGGTGTAAGGTGAATAGAGGGTTGGGTGTGTTGATTTTTCTCAGCAGCATAGAGAGCCATTCTCTTAGGAGAATGGGGACACCTGGTCCAGGACCACGGTGTAGACTCAGCCTAGTGTTGAGTGACCATTCTGTTGAATGGTAGATATCTGGTCCTTGATCATGATATGGACCCAACTCTGCCCTGGGTAGACTCAATCCAGTATTGAGTGACCATTCTGTTGAATGGTAGACATTTGATTTGAGACCACGATGTGGACCAGTCTAGTACTGGTAGACTCAACTTAGTTCTGAGTAGCCATTATCTTGGAGAATGGAGGCACCTGGTCTTTTACCAGGAAGACACTATAAGCCCTAAACTTGGTCTAGGCATGTGTTATCACCAACCTTGTAGTTGCCAATGTAAGGTGGATCCAAGATGGATGGTAGAGGGACAAGCAACTAAAGAGGTGGAACCAAGACTGCCTAGACTCCCAAATGGATGGTTGTCACGCCAATCAAGGCAACCTTCACTTTATGTTATCTAAGCCCAAGACAACAAAGGGGGAGACCCGGATCTGTTTCCGATAGAGAGATCAGACCTAGACACCAGATCATATCAATTAGACTTGAGGTACCTAAGGTGTACGGTAATTGGAGACCTTAGATCTATGGAAGGTGTCACTAAGATTGCCAGGGCTTTGGATAAGGGTTTTAGACAAATGAGGGTTGATCCAAAGTGGAACACAGGTGACCTATGGGGTAAATGTCAGATCTAGGGTTGAGGTACTAGCAAATGGTGAAGATATCCGACGCCTTGGGAAATGTGACCAACGCAAGGAGGGAAAGGACAGTGTTGGGGCTATCTAGTACTGATGGATAGACTCGATGATAGATGTGACAATATCAGAGATCCCGAGTCATTAGGGGAAAATTAGATTTGCAAGGAAAAGAGGCCAAAGAGGGGCTAGCGCTAGGGTTGGAGATTAGTGCCTGTTGGACCTAGGGTAATGGAGTCAATATCTGCCCAACGTTGGAGTGGACCCACATGGGAAGGTTATATGGCTGGAAAATTCAGTCTACAGGGGAAACCGACAATAAGGTGGCTAGCGCTAGGGTTTGGAGAGGTAGATCCTCAGATCTAAGAAAATTCAGAGACCACCAGCTCAGTGTTGGAGGGGAAATGGGATGGGGATGACTTGATCTACAAACCCAAGTTGAAAAAATGCCGGAAAAAAATAGATATGGGAAAAAGTTAGAAAAATGATTAGAAATGCTAGGATCTCGGAAGACAGTTTCTCAGATATGGGCCATTTGTCAGCCTTTAGCTCAACGTTGGAGGTGATTTGGAGTGAGGAGGATTCGATCTACAAACCCAAGTTGTTATTTTTTCGGAAAAATCAAATCTCGGAAAAAGTAAAAAATTCAGTGAGGGGCGCTAGGGTTTGAGAAGACAGTTTCTCATATCTAGGGAAAACCAGGCCAAACTAGGTTAGCGTTAGGGGTGAATTGGTGAGAGGGAGGCCCGATCTACAAAACCCAGCAATGGTTTGTCGAGAGATCGAATGGTTTATTTTTTTTGGTATTTTTGTTTTTTTTATTATTTATGGATTTTTCAGAAAAATGAAGAAAAGCATGTGTCAATGGGTTGAGATCCAGAAGAAAAGAAATAACCTGTAGATCTTACCTGGAAAACCTTGTAGATGCCTTGATGATGATGATCCCTACTATCTCGATCAATTTGAGAAGCTTTGAGCAATTTCTATGTCCAAGGTTTTGCCCCAAAGAGTCAATGTGCCCTCTCTCCTGCACAACAAACGTCAATTATATCAGATTTGTTGTCGCATGAGAAAAAAACTAAATGCTACAGAAAAATAGCAAGAGAAAATCATAGATCGCAATGACACTAATGAAAACCCCCTAATAAAAAACGAAGACAATCCAAGCGTGTTGAGCTCCCCCTGCAAAAACACCCAAGCTAAAGTCGCCCTCATGTAGACAAGACAAAGATTCCCCAAAATATATAGATCTTGCAACAATTTCCCGAATGCTAGGAAGCAAAAGGCTTTCCAATCACCATCTAAGAACACCAGATGCAAAGGAGATCCAAAAAATATCCACAAGAAAGTTTTTCTATTAATTAGATCCAAGAGCCAAAGACCCCTTACAAATGAGAAGCTCTTTCCTTTAAATAGAAATGAGAGAACCAAAATCTTAACCACTTACAAAACGAGTGGCTAAGATTAAAATATATAAATGTTCTAATCAATGGTTGAGATGAGCTCAACATACAATACATGGATCAATATAACCACAAAGTACCAAAGTGGACTAAATCACCCATAAAGAGGGTACCCCACTCAACAAGAAATAAATGAAGCACATGGTGGGTCCATGGAGTGTTAACTAACTCCCTTTGGGTGCCCCATGGCACAATAAAATAATATAATATTTTAATTTTTGACTTTGTGCCTCCTTGAGGAAATCGTGAGCCTCCCAAAAAGCTCTAGAAAATAATATAAAATTGCCCAAAAAATAGGTGTGTGCCCAATTAGGTGCTGCAATTGCTGGAGAAGGTGCGGAGGCCATCACACTCATCATCAGGACTCATCCCATGTCATTTCTTTGCCTCAGTAGCCCAAATTGATTCCTTCAGTAGCTATTTAATCATTTTTTAATCTGCCTCGGGAAACGTGAACCTGCCAACATTAGAGGAAATTTGGGGTCTAAAATGGGCCTTATAAGAAAACGTGCCAACAATAAATTTTGTGAGTTAGAATTCAAGAACCAATAGAATTTCAATAAAATGAGTCAACCATAATGGTCGAATTGACATATTTGTCATAAAAGAAAACTACATTTTTTGTTCTTATTTTCGACATATCTCCCTGTGTTTTTACTCAAATTTCGAGCGGGAGAGCTCGTTGGGTGCGGAATTAAATTCTGCATCCAACGAGCTCTCCCGCTCGGAATTTGAGTAAAAACACAGGGAGATATGTCAAAAATACGAACAAAAAAGTAGTTTTTTTCATTCTTCCTCCAAAATTAATAATTATTATTTTATTATTTTAACTATTGTTATATTATTTTCCTTAGGAGGCCCATTTTAGACCTCAAATTTCCTCTAATGAATAGCCTTCTAGGGTGCCTGCATTGTCAAACTGAGCCCACTAGGGTCTCTGGGATGGGGGTACTATGGTACAATCAAGTGGCTGCACCCCCTATGCCCCATACAATGCCTTAGGAGATCCCAATAAAACATCTCCCTGCTTAGACACATCATCTTGTGAAGCAAAACTGTATAAGAAAGGTAAAATGAGCTTGATCATTTTTGTAAGTGCCCGGAACTGAAAATAAGCTATCTCACTAGACCCAGAGAGTCCAAATCCATCTAGGGTGCATACTCATACCCCTACCAGGTCTCTGCCTGATCATCAACAATATCTAATAGACAATATAATCACCTATAAATGAGCAGATACCAATAATATAACTCAGTCTATCAGCCATCTGCTGCAAGTGTTACAAGGCTAAGACATGCTCTACAAATCATTTTAGTAACATTCTTAACAAGTAGCAGTCACCTCACTGGCGGCACATCAACCAAATACATATATAGGGTTTCATTTATTATTTACTCAGACCAGACTTTCAAGACTATACTCACTTCATAGTTGTAGTCAATTTGTTAGTGAAAGGTGAAGGCTGAAATTGACAAGGCTAGGGTAAAGGATGACTACCAACTTAACATCATGACACTTTGGATATGGGAAGGGAATATTCACTATAACCACATGTCGGACAAACAACAACACAGGCAATGGCAGTGCCTCACAAATGGTTGAGTTGTTCAGAGAGTGCTTATTCAACTTAGGCATCATGTCTACATCAAGTTTGATCCAGGTTCATTAGGACCATCAATTTTATTTCCATGGCCTTTTGGGGACTTCACCAATGCTTAAAAGCACAACTAACTGCAGCTTTCATCCAGGACACATTCGAATTTATAAGGTCAGCAATATTTGGATATAGCATATATTTAACCATTGCTTTTGGGACCTTTTCTTATACCCTTCACGGAGTATTTTAGCATTTCATTGCTTTTGCCCTTTGCTTGTATATGTCAGGAAACACATTTTAGAATTTACATTTTCCATGGGCGCATATATAGAAATTTCCAATACAAGTATTACACGAGCTTTCAGTTTTAGCCAACAACATCTCAAGTGACTAAGGGGAGTTTTGCACAGCATATATTTAACCATTGCTTTTGGGACCTTTTCTTATACCCTTCACGGAGTATTTTAGGATTTCATTGCTTTTGCCCTTTGCTTGTATATGTCAGGAAACACATTTTAGAATTTACAATTTCCATGGGCGCATATATAGACATTTCCAATACAAGTATTACACGAGCTTTCAATTTTAGCCAACAACATCTCAAGTGACCAAGGGGAGTTCTGCACAGTGCCAAACATCGGGACAACCGACTAGAATGATTTAGGCATACAATCCAACTCACCAAAGGCAAGTTCTGTCACCAACTTAGAGCCGAGACACACTATAAAGAGGGAGGTTTGTCCAACAAAGGTTCTAGCGGGGAAAGGTCCTCCATGCCATAAGTCAAGTAGTAAGTCGGGTTAAAAACAAAACTGGAAGGTAATGGATGTGTGGAGATAGTGAAAGATGAAGCCAACACTAGCAAGCCAAAGAATGGTGGGAATGACTACCTCTATTCTCCCCAGGGAGGGTAAAACCAATGAGTATAGATCAAGAACTTCCAAGTCTAAGTAGGGACACCAATACATAATACAAATACATCCAAGTCCATATATTTATGACCGCCAGATCATGACACTAAATGCTAGTATATGTCACAAAAATGAGTATAAGAGCAATGATAACCATAACACAATAAAATAAATGCCGAGTCATGACCATGCAAATAATCCATTTGAACCATCATTTGTCTAATGAGAAAACACTAACACCAATCTGGGCATCACTAACTGCTCTGCAAATGACTGAATGGCTACATTAGTCCTCGAATTTGAGTGTCCTGAGACTCAGTCCTGACATGGGAGAGTCTAATAGTCCACTGACAAAATAATGATCCGTCAAAACTGCTCATCTCAGCATCTCATATGTAAGAGATCTGGCTGAAAAATGCACTGTATCTGAAAAATAGAATATGGCAGCCTAGCTACTATATATGTGATAACATTTGGCTCTAGCTGGGACAAGTGCTCTGCTGAAAAGAGCGCTTGAGAACCTCAGAATCTCTGGTCCTCGTACTCGGCTTCTCGCGTCCTCGATCATCCTTCCAGCTTTGCAACCGCTACCAAAATGTCACCGACTACTTGCAGCATGTCTAGAGCTATACCAAACTCACAGACCGGTCGTCAGAACAATATGTGGATAAAAATAAAGTACTGAATAAAAATGAATAGCAGAAAATAAATCTAATCTATAACCATAACTTCCAAGAAAAGCTTGATTTTTATTGTGCAGGATAACAAAAATCAAAACTATACTAAGAGCTTCAAAAGGCGAGCTTCAGGCAAAGATACAAAACTCTAGGCTACACTACTGCCAGGAAAGGCTTATTCAAATCCTACCTACAATACTCTAACCACTTTAGACAAGTATTAGGTAAAATCATAAATCCCATGCAACCACTTGCTGAACAAATGTATTGAGCTTTCTTTACCGTTAATGATACGACAAATCAAAGATGGCTTGTAAGTAATGTAAATGAAAATTGAAGCCATTGTAACTTGTTGCTTGAAAATCAAAGAAAGATATGGATCAAGAGAAATGAAATCATGCTAGGGATGAGATTGAATTTCTAAAAACTCATCCATCAAGATGTTGATAGGGTCATAAAAAGAATGCAAGTTCATTCTTGATGGAGGAAGACAATATGATTCATGACTCGACCACTCCAAACAACTCTTTGTTTTCTCCTCTACCCTACTAGGAAATTCAATTTTATTCACTCCAGGAGAATCGAATGGGGACAAGTTGTAATGTAATGAAACTGTGAATGAGATCAAGCCCATTTGTTGTTTAAAAATGGAGAAAAGATGAAATTGATCTTTATACACCTTCTCAAGCCATCCAATATACAGATTTACAAATTGAAAGAAATTGTTCATTACGGATGATTGAGAAGAGACATGAAGTGCCTTTTTTCCTAATTACGTGATAATGCTTAAACTTTTGATTCAAAATTTTGAAAGTAACAACTTGATTAAAAGACAAACCCATACAAGAAGATTTGAAAAGTTGGGACGGGAGGTGTTGAAATACTGAGAGGGGGGTGAATCAGTATTTGCCAATCATTAAAAAATTTATCTGATCAAAAAGCAAGATGCTAATCTCCAATCATAGCAGCATATCATTAACAATCATGAAAATAACAAGATGCACAGTACACAAGATTTTTACGTGGAAACCCAAGTCCTGGGGGTAAAACCACGGAAGCCTTTTAATAATAGTTGTCCAGAAATAACTGGATGATAAGTACAACTGTCTTATTGTATAGACTTCAATTTATCAGCTTCAACTGAAAGGAGGCTACGACCCCCTGTTTTACAGGCTACAACCTGAAGGAAGCTACCACTCCCTAGTTTATCGGCTTCTACCGGAAGGAGGCTACGACCTCCTCTCCTTGCCCCGTCCTACCACCCTGATAAGTAGAATATTGCCGAACCTATGGACCTGTCAAATACACTAACCTGTACTGATGATATGCTGAACCTTTGAACCTGTTACCACCAACACCTGTACTGCTGATATGCTGAACCTTTGAACCTG
>LPNX010210302.1:0-106829 GCA_001517045.1 Pseudotsuga menziesii
ATACTGAAAGGATCCCATTTCAGTAGCAAATGTTGTCTTATGTCGGTCTTCGGGAGCAATTCGGATCTGATGGTAGCCAGAAAACCCATCAGTGAAAGAGTAGATTTATTGACCTCCAACATTGTCGAGCACTTCGTCTATAAAGGGGGTAGGAAAGGGATCATGCAGACAGGCATCATTTAATTTCCTGAGGTCGACACAGATGTGGATTTCACCCCTAGTCTTCTTCTCCTGGACCACCATAGGACTGACCCACTCAGATTCTTCAACGGGCTCAATTATTCCTGCGGCAAGCATCTTATCCAGCTCCACCTTAACCTTTTCTTTATACTTCGGATTCAATCTATAAGGCCGCTATTTCACAGGTTTTGCATCAGGTTTCAAAGGGATCTTTATTATGCCAATATCACCCAAGATACCCTTCATTTCGAAAAACTTTGTTGGAAAGAGATCTTGGTACTCGTGGAGAAGCTGGGTTACCTTGCTAACCATTTCATCATCCCAATAGTCACCAATTGTGGCGAGCTTAGGCTGTTCTTCGGATCCAATGTTAACTTTGCATGTCTTCAGGGGCTGATTTACTTCTGGGGATTCGATGGCTGGTCCTTGCACATCGCAGCGTCCTTCTGACTCAGGGATAGCGATATTGCACGGGTCCTCATCTTCCTCAATGGCGAAGTTATAACATTCTAGTGCGTGGGATTCCTGCACTGCCCAATCCGGGCGTTGTTCTACTAGTTCTCGGTCATCAAAGACCTTGGTATGGATGATTCTGATAGCTGCGTCTAGAGCTGGGCAGACATCATTAGTAGAAAAAGTATGTATAAAACTATGGGCAAGACAATCCCAACTTACAGTATCGAGGCGGAGCTCAGCTTCCTCATACCAGGTCTGAGCTATCGGTGCCAGTGTATGGACGAATCTATGTGCCCATTAATTCTGAGGTACATACCTCCATGCCTCATAGCAGTTTGCCAAATGTGCTTGTGGACTAGATTTTCCATCAAACTTGCTTCGCACCTCCTCAGGCTGGTCCTTAAATCTCAGCCGAAGGAGCCTCTGACAGACTTCCCAGCTAGGAATCTGTGGCTTATGGCTCTTCCACCATCTAGCTGTTGTGACTCTGAGCACAGACTCCAGAGAAGTCATTTTCTGTGACTCCGGTATTTGACCTGAAAATTGTACGATAAATGGGTCAGGGTCTGTCGAACCATCAAAAGTAGGGAGAGTGCTTGGTTGTGAGCTGAGCCATCTGAGAGATTTAGTAGGTCTGGTACTGCTATGTCCATGGAGCTCATATAATTGGTTTTTCCAACTCTCTAAGTCATCCTCCGAGTTGGTCATAGAGGAGCTACCAGACTCCCAACCTGTGGTAGGAGGATCCTCATAACCTCTGTCCTGCGCGGTGATAGTGTAGATGGGCTCCACATCATCCTGATCCTTTTGTCGGAGTGGTTCCGTGTACTGTTCCCCTTGTGAGGGATTCAGGGGTAGGATGACTCTCACGTCTTTCCCTTCGAAGATCATCTGTCTCTTCTTTAGGTTAATAACTGCAGCATTTTCCATTGCCCATTCAATTCTTAACAGGGCTGGGTAGGGGTCGCTGTCATCAATGATCTCAATTACTTCGAAGTCCATGACAATACTGACCCCGGAAATATCTGTTTGGACACTCAGGAAACTTCCTAGAGGCACAATCCTTTGTTGGTTGGCTAGCCGCAATTGGATAGGGGACTAGGCAAGGGGGGGTTTTCCTATGTGTTCTCAGGTTTGTTTAGTTAACACATTTACATCGGACCCTAAGTCCAATATAACATCAGTCAGATTATATGCCCCTCTTTGAGCATTCAATCTCATTTCCCTGCCCGTTCTGTTCACTCTATGAACAGTTTTGTCTTGAGCGGGACTGTGGTGAGGTCCGCAGGAAGCAATGACTTTCTGTAGCTCAATCAGAGCATCCTGATCTCGTAACAGTTTGAAGCAACTCTGTAAAAAGGAGGATAGGGTACTTACATTAGCCCGCGGGGCTTCTCGGGGCCGCGGAGATAGTTGCTGAGGTTGGACAGGTGTAACGGATGTGCTAGGACCAGCAAAATCTTTCTTAACTTCCATAAATGTCTCTCTTTCTCGTGTGATATCAAATGCTGGGATTTTCACAGGAGCCTTATGAACCCGAGTGTCGGCGGGATGTATTTCTGTATCCTGTGGATGTGTCGTAGCTCCACTCCGTGTGACAACATTGATATTTACGGCAGGTCTGGGCTCAACTGAAATCATCTGGATGTTCCACGTAGGGGCACTCTGTCGTGCCTGAATCTTAGCTATGAGCTGCGGGCACTGCTCAATCACATGATCTACCGCGCAGCAGTACCGACATGTCGTAGTGGGATTCTGACAGTCGCGAGCCAAATGCCCATCTTGGTTACAATTGTAACATACCAACTGGCCTCAGCCTCTGTCGGCCATACCACCACGGCCTCCAGAAGACCCTCTACTAGAGGCACCCCCCTGGTAACCATAGCTATCACTACTGGGGCCTTCATTGTGCACCCGGTAGGCATCATAGGTGCGGCACTCATCCTCATTATGACCTACGGACTTGCAGAAATTACAGTAGGGGTTCTTTGGTCCCTGCCCGTACCGTTGCAGCAGGTGACAGTTCTCGGGTCGGTGCTGACCTGTTCTTCTGTAGAGATCACAATATAGGACTTGTGGTGGAAATGGGTCCGGTGCACCTGTATGCAGGTATTTGCTTACCAGAGGGCACCGTTCCTTGTCATGACCTTCGGTCCGACATTGCGTACACCAAATCGCTTCACGATCGGGTTTTCCCTTCTTCATCTCGCGAAGTTCCAGGGCCATCGCTGCTAGCTGCGCTTGTATTTGAGCAATACCAGAATCATCTCCGACGGGGGCAGTCTCCAGCTTCATTGCGATTTCTAGAGCCTCTTGCTGGTCAGCAACCTTCTATTACATAAGCGGAGTTTGGATATGTGGTAATAAAGCCATGATAAACCATTCCTTGTGCTGCGCAGGACTAATGGTAAAGCTGACTTGGTCGAGGAGGAATTTGAATCTCTGGTCAAAGTCCCACACAGATTCACCGCGCCGCTGTTGAATCTCTGGTCAAAGTCCCACACAGATTCGCCGCGCCACTGTTGAATCTCTTTGAGTTCGGTGATGCTCTGCGATTCCGATTTAGGCTTTTTAAATTCTTTGGTTATGGCTGCCTTAATCTCATCTAACGTAGGGCTCTGAGTACTGGAGAACTTCATGAACCAGGTCAAATCCCTATCCCGGAAAGAAGTAATGAGCTGCGCGGCTCTCACATCTGGGTCTGTAATTTTCTTCGCATTCCATACTGCTTCACATAAAAACCAGAACTGCTCGGGGTCCTCTGAGCCCGTGCCTTTGAAGATGGGGAGCTTAATGTCATCAACCAGGTGGGCCATGGCGGTTCTGGGAGGGGGACAGGACGTTGATGGGGAGGGATTTACAGGGACAGACTGGCCGGTGGCCGGAATACTTGGACTTGGTTGACTGTCAGACTGCGACAGAATTTCAGGGGTAACAGGGCTTCGCTGCGGGGTGACAGGAGGGTTTCCAAGCGAAGGGATTTCTTCAGAGCCTGACTCTTCAGAATTGACAGGGGAAGAAGTGGTAGCCTGACCTAAGGAATAGGAGTCAAAATCTCTTTTGTACCTTTTTCCACTTCGCAGCAAACCACTTTGCTCGTCGAATGTATCATCACTTGCAAACATATGTTAGTACGACTAAGCTAGCAGTCTGATTCAAACCACAATATACCCTTTTCAGCCAATAGTATTTTAATCCGTAAGCTTAATGAATTCAAAAACTTACCACGGGGACCTTTGAAGAACTCCTGTTCAGCTTCGCTGAAGGAGGTACTTGTGTCAATGGCAAACTCTGTCACGAAAGCTTCCAATGTGCGCGTCATCCAGAAATCAACAGCGCGGGATACCTCGTTGTTCACGTGTTGCACAATATTGACCCTTGTGGGGGTCCACGTGGGAACCCGTCGAGCTTGGCAGTTCGTCCTTCTTTCTGTTAACCTAGACAACCACTGGTGCAACTCTATGTGGATATTACCAAAGAAAATTTCATAAGCATCACAAAAAACATACCTTTGTAAAAAGTCACATGCGCTACAACGCGGATTTGTGTTCTCTTGGTGCACGAATTGTAGATAAGTCGCAGCAAACCAATCACCGATCTCCGTCACAGAGGGCCTTCAGAACATAGCCCTCAAGGTACGACGTAAACCCCTCTTGAGCAGATACTGAGTTCAACCGGCAATGGGACCAATTTGTTGGGCAATAGGGCAGACCCGGGTTTAATCCTTTTATGTCGCACCAACAAAAGACCCACAGTGTTGGCCCTTTCGGCAACAACCTACGTGCAGGTTGCAGTCTCACCCGAAACAACTATGGGGTGCCGCAGAATCAGGTTTCTGCAAGCAGAGAGGGATATTACTGTACCTTAGCCTTTAATAACGTATTAATCAACAATTACACAGCTCTGTCATTCACTTATATACAACTTCGCAGCATAGTTAAACAACCGTGACTTGCTTAACCCACTGCAGGGAATTCACAGCGAAGCTTGTTATTAGCAGTGATCTAAGTTATCAAATGTATACAATTATTAATGCATAAAAGACAACAGAAATAGAAACAACACAAGAAACCACAACACCAGATTTAACGTGGTTCACCCCCAGTGTAGGGGTTACGTCCACAAACTGTGTTTTATTCAACTTGCTACAAAACCACAGTTTGATCTGCGCACTCAGCCGCAGATCCCTTCAGTCCTTAATAGCCACGCACACAGCAGCAGGCCTCTGCGCACACAGCTGCAGATATTTTCTCAATCTTCTTACAAAACCCTCTGCGCACACAGCTGCAGAGGTCGTCCACGCACACAGCTGGGACTTAACCTTTCCTTACAAAATCAGCCTTAGCTTTGCCTTAATCTTTCTTACATCATAAAACCTAACCTTTCTTGTTTACACAAGTGCCTATTTATAACGCACTGTTTACAAAAACATGGATTCAATACCATGGGCACCCAAAACCCTCAACCCTGGCCTTAAGCCGCGGGTTTATTACAATAAAAGACTTTGACTCAACCCCCAACACCCCTAAGACTATTTTGAGTCAAACCTGTGGAGTTACCCATCTTAAGGACCATTGAGGTGCGCGCCCTAACATAGACTCTATCCGGGTATCAATTTAATATGATGGAATATGCTTCTCGTCAGTGGTAATCCCATCAGCATCTCATCAACCAATAACCCCTTGAAATCTGTCAATATACTTCTAACTTTAGTGAAGACACTTTCCCTTGGGCTAGAGCCACACTCAGTCCATTTGGAATGTCTGCAAAACATTATTGTTTCTTATTTTCCTCCTTTAATAATTCCTTAGTTGGACACATCAACACCCTCTTTTCCCAATAGTTATTATCACTTCCCTTATTACTCCTATCATCTTCCAAGGGAATCATTTTGGTCTTCTTGCCATCTTTCCACACTGAAACAGTGTTGGCATGGCCATCATATATCATGTTCATGTCATACTTCCATGGTATCCCCAACAAAAAATGAAAATAATATGTGGGTACCACATCACATAACAAACTATCATAAAATTACTAATCTTGAAATTTATCAAGCATTGGCTCAACATCGTGACATGATGTCCTTTCTAAAGCCATGACATTATATAGGCATTGGGATGCATTTGACACTTTAGAACCAACATATTCATGACTTCTTTTGAGAGTAGATTCTCATATTACCTCCATCGACTAAAACGTAACAACACATATCTCTAATTTTTACCCTAGTTCGGAAGATAGACTTCCTTTGTGCTAGTTACTTATCCTCCTTTCAAGGAAGTTGTAGCAAATTTATCTTGGTCGTTAGGTTTCTTCCTCCCTCGAGATTGGTTTCATCTTAACCCATTTCAGGAGTCGAACTAGTCACGTTGTAAGCTTTGTTGATTCCTCAAATTTTTGCCTCATATCAACCTACTATATGTAAATTTTCCAGGATTTTGTATGCCTTATGGCCAACTTCTCTACACTTGTAGTAGATTATATTTGGCATGTCTATAACTTTTCCTCCAAAGGTTCCTCTTCTTCCAAATGTACCTCTACCTCTCGAATTACCACCACCCCTTATGTACTTTGGTACATGGTTCCTTGTAGTACCTTCATCTCTCCTTACTTCACTATTTTGTTATTTATTTGTTTCATTAGTTTTCCCTCTAGTGGAAGCATAGTTTCCACCACCTCTAGCAATGTTCTTTCCATTCATCTAGAAGTCGTCTACTTTATTCCAAAAAAAATAAGTTACCTATATTTAATTGCGAGGAGTAGGGCTTGATTCCCCTATATCAGTTTGATTACTATAGTTGACACCTTCATCCTTTGTTCCACTACTATGTTCTCTACTAGATGTGGCTCTCCCTTTTCCTCTAACTGTTGTGCTTCCCCTAATACTAGGGTCCATCCTTAATAACTTATATTATTCCTTCAATGCTAGCTTATAGGATTCTCCAACTATATTAATCGTCATAATACTCAATTCATCTTATATAGCATACTTCAACCCACTAATGTACCTCGCTACAACTTCTTCTCCTTCACCACCGTGTAGAGATCTTATGGACAACCTGTAGAATTATTTGGTGTATTCTTTGACAATCATCTCATTTTGTCTTATTTTTTTTAATTTTTTGTACATCTTTAATATGTAATCAGTAGGAAGAAACTCGGCTTCAATTTTATCCACCATTTTGTCCCATTTCTTAAATTTATATTTACATTTCTTTAGTCTATCTAATAGAACATAGTCACACCACAGGGATGCATGGAATTTCAACTTAATGCAAGCCATATTCACTCTCTTGGGGTCCTCAATCTACTCCATATCAAAGAATTTCTCTATATCTCTAATCCAATCAATCAACTCTTCTGGGTCGAAACTTCCAGAATATGTAGCAACTTTCATCTTGGGGTTTCCTCTCAAATATGATAGGGATTTTATCATTATTTCCCTAAGGTCCTCATCTCCTTCATCCTCTTCTTGGTGATGTTCAATTTCTACTTCTTTGTCACTAACATCATGAGCCTCATCTACACTCTCTCTCTTCTAAGTAGTCTCAATGGCCTCAACCGTTGCTTCCATAGTCCTTAACGCGTGAGCTATTTCATCCAACCTTTAATCATATACACATTCTATTATTCCCCCTCCTAAGATAGGTACTCCTCTTTCAGCCCGATTAGAGGAAATTTCAACTCAAAATGGGCCTCCTAAGGAAAATTAATAAAATAATAGTTAAAATAATAAAATAATATTTATTAATTTTGGCAGAAGAAAAAAAACTACTTTTTTGTTCGTATTTTTGACATATCTCCCTGTGTTTTTACTCAAATTTCGATCGGGAGAGCTCGTTGGATGCGGAATTAAATTCCGCATCCAACGAGTACCCACTCGGCATACTTTTGATGGGCCCCGCTACCCCAAAAACAAGAAATACCCGGAAAAAATGTGATGATGACAACGAGCTCTCCCGATCGAAATTTGAGTAAAAACACTGGGAGATATGTCAAAAATATGAACAAAAAAAGTAGTTTTTTTTATGATACCTATCCCCAAATTTATATTAAAAAATTGTTTAAGAGGTGCTCCCTTTTTTATTTTTAAAGCATTTTGATTAGCTAATATATGATCACATGGAATTTGTATTGTTTTTGGAAGGCCCATTTTAAATTGAAATTTCCTCTAATGATACTTCTTTCAGTTACAGTTCTACCTAGTAATCCTCTGCTGGAACTATAATTTCCTCAAAACAATTCTACCTAGCACTCCTCCTCAGCTGGAATCGTTCACTTGTAGGTTACTTCATGGTCTGATACCAAGTGACATAGATATCCTATTGCTATAGGACTTACGGATCATAATGCACACAATAGAAACACATAATGGACAACCAAATTCTCATAGTGGAAAACTTAAACAAGAGGTAGCAGTTTCTCAACTTCTCTATCAATTTTTCAAACCCGAAAAACTTTTAATTACAAGTTGCAAATAACATATATTCCTTTGTTCTAAGTTTCAGGTGGCTTACAATACACAGTTATACCCTTTTACAAGTTTTTAATTATGTTTCCTTTCTTCAGTTCTCTTTTTGTTGTTTGGTGACTTCTTGTTTCTTCTTCCTTTTTTTTCTCCAACTTTTTTTTAACATTCTCCATTGCCTCAGCTAGAACTTCTGCAGACTTTACAGTCCTTCCACATTAAACTATTTTCTCATAATTTTAATTTTTCCTACCCAAAAATATTCTAGACTCTTCAAGTCCAACCTCAAAATCATATGGTGAAGCGATATCTTGCATCCTCCATCAAATCCTCTACTTCCTGCAATAACTTTTGAATTAATTCATACATCCTTTATCTCTCTCTTCTTCTCCTTAAAATTCATCGTCATTGGGTTATCGTCGGTATTCCTTGGTTCTTCTTTCTCCTTTCACTGAATAATAGCTCCAATGTCATCATGCTAATTTCAAGTTGATAGTTATGCCAACCCCCTCCATCATCTTCGTACAATGGTGTTCTTGTTTTGTTCCCCAATGTCGATCGACGTCGTTTCTCTTTTGATGGCCTCTCCCAATCATTGTCTCCCTTTCTACCCTAATGAAACTTTACGATGGACAACCACCAATGATCTCACAAGGACCACCCTTTACTCGTCAACATTCCCGAAGTGTGTGCTTTTGCATCTTTGGCGTGCGTCACTAATCTACACTTGACGATGCTCTCGCAACATCACCCTTCACTTGTTGGCATGTCCAAACATTGTGCTCTTTTGCAACTATGATGTGCAATGATGATTCCCCAACTCCAAACAATCATGCCTTGCATTATGACTTTGTTGATTTTTATCTAACGGTTGAGATTCATTCAGATACTGAATGGGACGACCATGATGCTTCTACATAAATATGAAGGACCATCTAGGAGAAATAAAACAAATTTTGGGCATGGAAATACACAGAGATATGTAATATGGTAAGATTTGGTTATTGTAATAGGGTATGTGGAAAATATACTTAAGAAATTCGATATGAATAATGTGAAACTATTGAATGTTCCTTTGGCTTTCCATTTTAAGCTTTCCTTAAGTTTATGTCGTAGTAATAAGGAATAAAAGGATTATATGTCTCATGTATCACATGCTAGTAGGAAGTTTAATGTATGTGATGGTATGATCAAGCCTAAGATATTTAACATGCAGTTGGTGTTGTCAATAGATAGATGGAAAATCTAGGTAGAGAGTAGTGAAATAGGTGCTTTGGAATTTGAGAGGCACAAATAATTATTTATTAGCTACAATGGTTACAATGTTTTAGTATGTGGTTATATTGATTTAGATTTTGCAGGAGATTTGGACAAGAGGAGATCTACCTAATATATGTCTCTCATCGTATATTGGGACATGGGATATTGCTATAAAGTACCACTTTATGAGACATGTTATCGATGGAGGTGGAGTAGTCTTGGAGAAAGTCTATAATCAAGCAAATTGTACATACATGTTTACAAAACCAGTACTTTCAGAGAAGCTGAGATAACGTTTGGCTTCTCTTGGCTTGTAGGAAAAGTGATAAATGAACTAGGTTGGTATCAAGTAGGTTGGTGTATATATTTGGAATGTGACAACCAATTAACCAATTTAGGTTAAGATGGTTCACAATCATTGATACGATTGTTTTAACAACTATATATTATTGAATTTTGTTGAAACAAGTTTGCACAAATAGGTTGCAGCAATTAATGAATTAATTTCATGTAACTGTGGAAGTAAGGGTCAACCCCAAGAGAGCAGAAGGGTATAAGCCTAAAAGGATGCTTTGTAAATCTCCTTGAACAATAAAAATATCATTCTGTATCTGTGTATGTTTCGTTGATGCTTTCTTGATGTAAATTATTATCTCCTATGTAATTGAATATTTGTGTCTCATGTCTTTTATTATTTTAATTGGTCTCTATGGATTCATAAACCCAACAAAAATAAATTATTTTTAAAATCTAATGGATGCTAATAATCCACCTCATAAACCAAAAAAATACAACACAAAAATCAACATTTAAGTTGTCCTTTTATTTTCACTTTTATACAATAAATAAATTAATAATTTCCCATCCTTCGAAAATTACCGTTCTCCTAAACGATTGGTTGATAAAACATGCATAAAGAACACCCAAATTAAATTAAATTGAACATCAATTTTACAATTTTTTTAAATTTTTAAATCTAAAACGGTTTCAATAACTATAAACCTCCAAAGTTGCATAAAGCCAAAATTATTTTGAATTCACACATTTAGTACTTGGTGACTCTTCGTAAGTGGATAATATTGAAAAATTGCACAAAGCCATAAAGCTTTAGAAAGGGGATATTCTTGAATTGAATGGTTGTATAAAGCGATAAAGCTCGGTAATGCTATTATAATAATGCATTATAAAAAATCTTGAAAGTTCTAGAAAGTGGTAAGGAGGTTAAACCTATTTAGTAATCTTTGAAGTTCTAGAAAGTGGTAAGGAGGTTAAACCTAATCAGTATGTAGTTAAAACTTGTGTGTATATACCAACATATCAGCATTACTTGTAGATAAAAACATTAATAGCGATTATGGAAGAAGGCATTCAATCAAGGGTTATTTAAAACTTTTAATTAACAGATAATTAATTAATATATATGATTTTTTTATATAAAGTAGTCCATATTATTATTATATGACAACTATTTCCATAATACCGATACTTAATAAAATATAAACAAAACAATAATTTAAAATCACAAGATATATCTAAAATATATTAGAATTTAAAGAATGAACAAAATAACCATTTAAAACCTATCAAAAGCCAATTAAGTTGGACATAATTAGTGAAATAATGAAAATTTAAAATCCAAAACAAAATAAATTGATTAGGGTGAAATAAATAATAGAAATTTGAAATTCTAGAGAATTGCCTTGCTCAATTTTGTCATGTATGAAATTGGTTAATTTTGTATTAATTTTGAATCTGAATTTGTGAATCACCTAACTTCATTTTGACTTTGAATCTTAATAAATAAAAAATTAACTATTCATTTAAATTTATTAAAAAATATTTCAAAATGAATCCCACTACTCTATAGTGAAGGAAAATATTATTCACATCAATTTTGAGAATTAAAAAGAAATCGAGATACTAAAATTTATACCTCGACGAATAGGATAAGTGATTTGAACTTGGAAGTGTTATCAATCACAATGCCACACCCCATATAATATGAGGGAGTCAATACTTCCCTCCAAATATTAGTAGTTCATTGTTTAGAATAATAAAGAATTTGATGAGTAACCCTAATTAAAAGAGTGAGCTTGGAAGCCTCAGATTTTGCAATAAATTTTAAAATAAAGATGAGGGCAATTGAGAGTGATTGGGATTCGAGTAGAGACAAGGGAAATAGGCAAGGAGTGGAGTGATTGGGATCCCAGAGGGGAGGGAAGGGTTACAAGACCGAGGGAGTGGAGTGATTGACATTCAACAACTGTTATTAATCAATACCGTTAAAAAATGGATTATATGAAGAATATTCCCGTATTCTTCAATCATGTCTGTACACAATTGATTTTTATTATAAAAATTGAAAATTTTGAAACCCCACCCTATGTTGAAATATATAGGCCTATTGGTGTAATAAAGAGTACAAATGTTGTAGAGTTGTGGAGTTTGTATTATGAGAAACTCTCTTGATTTATTAATTAGAAACACACTTTTGTCTCTTGAATATGTTTGATCTTGAATCAGTGGCTTCCTTTAGTGGTCGTAATCATTGAGGGTTCTATGTGCATTAGTTGTTGTTTGTTGTCTGCATATTATTTACCTTTCTCTCGCTATAAGTTGATGTTGTGAAAGCAGGAAGAGGACAATCATGCATTAATATTTGATCAAGATTAGAAAAGAGTCATGATAATTCAAGCAGGTTGAGCCAGACATGATCCAATGAAGATATATCAATAATTCAATATGATGGTTGATGGTCCAATGGAATCCATTTATTTGCGGATGTTAATGCATAATTATGTACAATTAACAATCTACTTAATGTTAATTATAAATATAATATGTATGTGCATTAACGACCACTCAATATATCTTCACAAGCTAGTAATATCTTAATAGGACCCTAGAATCCTAGATGGGTAAAATAGAAATTGGTTTAAGTTTCTAGGAGAATTAATATTTCATTTGTTGTCTTGTGTGAACCATGTGTTTTTTCACAACACTCAACAACTAACTCATATCCGAACTTTCTATCTTTTTGCTTAATAGTGAGTAACAAAAACTCACTTCCTTTTAAGCATATGAAGTTGCTTTGATGACTCTTGGCCATCATTAATTAAATTCATAAGGCTTCACTAGCCTTTAACCACTCTTCCCCTGGTGGATAATGTTGCCCCTCATTTAGTTTCCTTGCACATTCAACCCCTAGGTCTATTTTTCATTATCTTGACATTTACGATTTACAACATACATATGATGTCACCATGCCTTAGCTAACACATGGATCTACCATAAAAATAATAATGTTGTTTAGTGCAACAATGTTCACTAGCAGAGCCCTGGCCTTGAGCCACTCACTGTTAACTAGTATATACACATATTTACAGCACATAAATTACAACAATAAAGGGTAAAGAGTGAGGGATATTACATCCTCTCCCCCTTAAGATAGTGAGGGATATTACATCCTCTCCTCCTTAGGATAACACTGTTCTTGGTGTTCTTGTTCTTTTAGATTTTGTTTTACATCTACTCGCACAAAATAACAGTTCTATTTAGAATTTCAGGTGCTCTTGCTGGATTTTCATGATAGCATCTATTTGGCATCTTTGTCATACGTCTTCAAAACTATTTTCATCTAGTCACACTTGTGATCACTAGTAACAAATTCAAGGTTTTCTCAAAATCAAGTAAAACATGTATATATGTATGCCTTATTATCAAAGAGGAAGGAAAAGTAAGGATAAATAATTTGTTTCTGTAATTTTCATTGGATGATTTCACTTTAATCCTTTTTGCTTCTTCCTTCTAGTAGCAATTTCATGTTTTGAGCAAGTTAGATTGGTTTTAACATATCATGCATTTTTGGGCAAATATCCCCAAGGAATCACAACCTATTGTGCCTATAATATTTGTTATAATCAGAAAGTATATCATAATCGCATATCATGGCACATTGAGTTTGGTACTTCCAACAAATTAAGCAAACATGTCAAACTTTGTACATGTAATATTCAAACAAATACATATTGTTTTATTGTACCATTCCGATGTACTTTTGCAACAATAAGAATCCTCAATATTTTTCTTAAAAGTTTTGTCATTTTAACATGCACACGCATGAGGTTCATCTCTTGATGGAACCACTAGTTATTGTACAAGCCTCCTCAAAGTGTACATATACAATTTCAGAGTTGTTATTTCACTTTCAATAAACAAATGACACACCCCTAGTGGTCTTGGTTACAGTGCAATCCAAAATCTCTTTACTAGCTCTTATGGATTCCCTAGGCCCCGTTGGACTTGCTACTACATTACATGCTCCATCCAACACGAGAATGATACCCCTTTGTTGCTCTATAGTCCCTCGATTGTATCTCCTATCGATGCTCTTCGGTATGTGCATGCAACTGAGGCATCCTCACAATTTTTCAAAGAACATCTCTTAAACATTTATTATTAGTAGTATTAAATGTATCAATTTGTTTGTATTTAATTTGAGTTTCAATAAGTCTTGGTCCAAAAAATGATTTTTTTATCAGTCTTGTAATGGTTCCTAGTATACCAGCAATATTGTTACTTTACAGTAGATAGACAATACTCCTATCTTAGCACCCTCTGTACTCAACACTGTTTAGTACACTTTTAGCATCCCCCTGCTCGGTACTATTTAGTGCACTCTTACTTATTGTGAAGTTCATCATTTTATTTTGTTTTTCCACTCTTACTTATTGTGAAGTTTATATNTGTCTAGAATGACTTTTACATGTTTTCGTCGCATGACGACACTTCATGAAAGCCATTGTCAATTACTCAAAGGATACCTCTGCATGGAAGGGCCATATATGGAGTTTTGTAAATTTGTTTAACCTATTTTTTGGACCATTAGAAAGGTATCAGACTAGGGAACAACTTTCTAGAAGAAATCAACCCCTGAAAATGCTTGGAAATACCCTAGAAAATGACGTTTTTGACCCATTTACGAGTTTGCCTAAGGAAAACTGTGTTTCCCTCGCGACTTTGTTGAAGTAAACCCACGTTTATACCCCGAAGTGGCCAAAAAATTTCAAAAAGTTAAAATTTTTTTAAGTTTGGGTGGTTTTGGAACTACTCTTTCGGTTGTAACTAATCACTTTTCGATCCTAAATCTTCAGATAGGTATATAAGAGAGGGAGAATGGTCCATGAAAGGGGACTTACCCTCTGATAGTGTTATGTTGGTGAAATTGGGACTCTCATCCCCCCTAACTTTTCCCTAACTGTCATCTCCCTTTGTTGCGGAGCTTGGAGGCTGAATTTGTTTTAGAAGAGAAGCAGGAGATCCAGATCGAAGGTTTCACGAGGTGTCTTACATGAGGAGAAGGTATATCTTGTACTTATTCTATTGATAATAAATATTTGATGCTCTTCCTTTTCCAAATCAGTGTATTATATGTATTGTATCCTTGTTTATGATTACATATTGATGTTTATCAGATTAGAGTTTCATATTGTATTGAATATCATCTCTTTACATATGGTTAAATTGGTTTGAGGAAGGTTTGAAGTTGTTTTGCAGGTCTCTTGGATTGCAGAGAAAGAGGAGGGCTAGAGAAATCTTGGATCAACCTTCAGTCTATAAGGTATGAACCATTTTAACCCTTGAACCTTGTCTAATTCATGCTTTCAAAGTGTTATATATCAGTCTTTATACCCCTAGTACATTGGTGGCCTCGACCCCAGCCATAGGAACACTTCTCTAACAACATAATTTGTGACTCCACTAGGGAATACTTGTCTATTTTGGGGTATCCTTATCTTGTTTTTATAGTATAATTGAGGTCCTAAGTCCTTCTCGTAGGTTAAGAGTTACTCTTAAGTCTTTCTAGACACCGTGCCTTGCCTTTTTAAGGCTGTTTTTTTACTCTTTTTAGGCCTTCCACCAACCACACGTGACTATTATATTGCACAGTAGTGTTCCCCTTATGTACATGCAACTTCCCTTTGGTAAACATGTGTGTCACTCACGCATTTTCTTAAATAAACTCACGTGTGCCTTGTTTCAGTGGTTTTTCACTCCTTTTGGGCCTGTTTGTCATGGTCTGGTGTTGTATGTAGGGTCCTCCTAGGTTCTTTACTTATGTAAGACACCTGTGGAGTGGTATACTCTCTTGAATGTACTCTTGAATTGGTTTTTAAGCCTTTATGAAGCCTTTGGGCTTGTCCATTGCTCTTTCCCCCACCTCCTTGCTTGGCATGACCTTATGGTGCATTGTTCTGATCAACCACTGTTAGTAGTCATAGTTTGAACTTAGGAGCTTTATGATCTCTGTTTCCTTCATTCTTGTTGGTTAACTTCTTCATGCCAAAGTGGTTGGCTTGTCCCCTTATAAAAGTATTCCTTCCAAGATAAGGTCTTATATAACTTTAGGGAAGCCTAGGGTCTGTTTGGTGGTTATAGAGTAGAATTCCTTTTACTTTGTTTACATTATCTGCATACATTAGTTTGTAGGTTGATTGTCTTTGTCATTTATAAAGAAAAAGTAAAAAAGAACAATTATTTGCTGTATATGCATTTAGGCTAGGTTTTAGTCTTAGATGCATTATATACCTCTGTTTTTTGAAAATACAAAAATAAATCTTTCTTTCGTGGCCTCCGTTTTCAGTTTTAAAAAGAAAAAGAGAAGTAGAAGTTTGCATTTTGAATATTTTTTAGTTTGTTCATCTTGTTTCTACTTTCAAGTCAAAACACCCTTGGTTTCATTTCCTCTACCTTTGAGTAATCAACAACCCTTAAAAAGAACGTCAATATTTAAAATATACGAGTAACATTTTCTTTCTAGGGATGACACACACTAGTATAGGCTAGTGTTTTGGGCTAGGGACACATTTAACTTCCTAAAAATTTAAACTCAAACCTAGTGGCCTTCCAATCTCATAAACAAAGACACTAGAAAGCTCCTCTAACACGGGAGTCAAGCATGAGGTTGTGCAATACTGAGTTGTGGACACACCCCTCCTATATTCGATTGAGCATACACTAGAGTTGTTGCGCATTCGGGGACTTACTCAGTACCTCCTTCCGACCCTGTATGGGTCCTGGTACTATTTGAGTTTTAGGCTTAGTTACCCTGCCCATGTGCATTGGCTGTACTGATGACTGTTTCGCCGGAATTTCTTTGTGATTTTGGTAGCCTTAGCATCTTGACCTCTACGACTCTACACGGGTGATGGTGGAAGGCTATTTCCACTGTACCCAGGGCAGACATGGTAGGAAACCCCGTGCAACTCTTTGGAAAAGTGTTTGGTGATTCAAACACTTGCCCCAAAGTGACTGTATCAGGACCCCGGGTAACTGTCCTTCTCCTTTCACTGGTTGGTTTTGGGCCCTCATCATCCCAAGATCTCCTTTGGAAGGTATCCTTGTGTGCCTGGTATGGATACTTAGGATTTTATGCTAGTTGTGTGCTCTGTGTGCTATTGGTTTCCAATCAACCTCAAATTTTTGTTTCTTGTTAACTCAGAAACTATGGCTAGTACCCCTACGGATACCAACCAGGAGACCCTCATGCTAGGGGCTTCTTTTGCTTTTCCTTTTATCAGAAATGTTGGTGTTCCCTTGATGGCCACTTTTAATCTTCCTGGATTCACCCTAGGGCTACTGGTTTGGTTGTTTTCCACTCCGACTGTCTTGAATGCTCTTGATGCTTCTCAAGTAAGCACCTTACATCAAGGGCATCAAAACAATGTCTCCCCTTCACTAGTAGCTACCTCTCCTCCTCCTTCTATCTCATGCAGTGAAAGTTTTGATACTAGTAACCTACAGTCTAAAAGGAGTAAAAGAAGGAAGAATAAGAAGAAGACATGAAAACAATGGGGTAGTCACCCAACCATTGAAGTTGATGTTGGGGGCACCTGTCCAACCTCTAAGAGTCATGTTGGACGTAAACACCCAGCCTCTGGAAGTCATGTTGGGGGTACTCACTCAACCTCTGCAAGTCATGTTGATCTTAACCACCTATCCTCTGGAAGTCATGGTGGGGGCACCCATCCAACCTCTGGAAGTCATGTTGGTGGCACCCATCCAACCTCTGCAAGTCATGTTGGATCCAGTCATCCAACCTCTGGAGGTCATGCTGGGGGCACACGTCCAACCTCTTTAAGTCATGTTGGATCCATTCCCCCAGCCTCTGGAGGTATTGTTGGGGGCACACACTGAACCTCTGCAAGTCATGTTGGATCTAGTCACCCAGCCTCTAGAGGTAATGTTGGGAGCACACACTGAACCTCTGCAAGTCATGTTGATAATAACCACCCAACCTCTGAAGGTCTTGTTGGGGGAACACACTCAACCTCTGCAAGTCATGTTGATCCTAGTCACCCATCCTCTGGAAGACATGCTAGGGACAATCACCCATCATCTGCAAGTCATGTTGGGGGAAAACAATTAGCCAATGCAAGTCATGTTGACACCATTGAGAAAAGCAACCATCCAAAATGCATGCCTAAGTTCCCTTGTAAGCTTTGTGAGTGAGACCACCTTACTCATCACTACACTGCCATTGCAGAGGTATGAAGTGTGTGGTTCCAAGGATATCATGTTCCTAAACAACTTGTGTTTTCCCAACAACCTGTTCAACCTTCAGTTGATCAAGTGGTTGAACAAATGCAATATTTGGTCAATCCCACTCTTCCTTCGGAGAGTGACCTTTATAAAGTGATTGAAGTGATGCAATATTTAGTTAATACCACTCTTCCTTCAGAGAGTGACCTTCATCAAGTGGTTGAATCGATGCCATTTTCGAGCAATCCCACTCTTCCTTTGAAGAGTGAATTTTTTGCTAGTCATTTTTCCTTCACTTCCAGTTCAGAACCTTCTGGATAAGGGGCACTGACTTTGCTTCAAATGAACCCCCTACCAAGCCCTCATATTGCTTCTTTTAATTGGGATAGCCTAGCTGAGCCGCGCCTTCCTTCGGATGCACCTTTTCAAATAAATGTCCAAAGTGAACACTACACGATTGCTCGTTGTATTGTAGATGAAGGAGCATTTGTTAGTATTTTATCCACACATGCTTGGAGAGGCATGGGATCTCTCAGACTTATGTCGACTGATAGTCAGTTACTGGCTTTTGATAGAAGAACTAGTCAAGATTTGGGAATTCTTACTCAAACATCTATTACTTTGGGTGGGAAGACCGTATTCGTTGATTTTATGGTGATAAAGTACCCCTTGGACTTTAATATGCTCCTCAAGCGTGATTATGTTTATGCTATGATAGTTGTGGTGTTTACACTCTTTCGTATGATGTATTTTTCTCATAACAAAAGCATTGTCACTATTGATCAATTAGCATTTGTTGATCCCTCTCCTCACCCGAATGTATACTAGGTCTATCCTTTATTAAGTCACAGTGTTTTGGCAGACACTGCCCCACCACGGGTGAATTATGTGGCCCCATACCCCTTGTGTCCAATTGTTACTGAGAAGAAGCCTAAGGATTCATGCTTACCTTCTTGGGACTTGGTCCCAGCAGTTGACCAGGTGATCTATCCAATGGGGAATTTGGAGCATGCTCTCTGCCCTAGTGATCCAACTAAATGTTTAACGTGTCCTATATGGTATGGTCTACTTTGTTCGGATGAAGTCTTCCTAGATTCTACGATACAGTATGACCTTCCTATGGATGTTGACTCAGTTGTGATTAAGTCCAGCCCTGAATTGTTTAGTAAGTATGATCCTTCTATCGATCAATTCTCCTGTGTTGACATTGTCGAGTCTTTGGACTCTCCCATAGAATGGCAAGTCAGTGATCATGATAAGTTTGATCTTTCTTATAGAATTTTTTACTCCTATGATGTTGAGTTTGTACCCTGGAGGCCCTATCAGCTATGTCAACTTTATATTTTCTTTTGAGGTTGATCTTATTGATTCTAAATCCTTGGGCCTTGTCACTATAAAGTCTTCTTCGGTCGATTCTGCCTTGACTACACCTTTTGTGGAAGATAGCAAAGTTGCAAGTATTTCTACCAAAATGACCTATATCAGGCCTCTTCTTCTGAATATGATCTTGATATCATTGTTTCTTGGAGATAGGCTTCTTAGTTGGATTCACAACTGCTTACTGGACTCACCTTTTTGTTTAAGCTAAAAGCGCATTTGCCTACACCCTACTTGCGCTTATGAGCCTGATGTCATCTTCCACTCTTTTAGCTCCCTATATAAGCCCTCATCTTTGTTCTCCTCACCACTTAGCTTTGTACCATTTTTCCTTTGCAACTTGGCACCTTGTACCTGGAGGAGATGCTCCTCGAGTTTCCTTATCTTGTTCATGTTCCTTGCACTATGTTTAGATTCGTTCCTCGTGCTTGGAACTAGTTATGCATGCCTCTGACCATTAGAGGAAATTTGGTTTCTAAAATGGGCCTTATAAGAAAACGAGCCGACAATAAATTCTTATGAGTTGGAATTCAAGAACCAATAGAATTTCATTAAAATGAGTCAACCATAATAGTTAAATTGACATATTTGTCATAAAAAACTACTTTTTTCATTCCTATTTTCGACCTATCTCCCTATGTTTTCCCTCAAATTTCGAGCGGGTGGACTCGTTGGATGAAGAATTAAACTCTGCATCCAACGAGTACCCACACTCCATACTTTTGATGGAATTCGATGCCCAAAAAAAAGTAATACTTGAAAAAATGTCATCATCACATTTTTTAGGTATTTCTTTTTTTTGGGGGACATTGGAGTCCATCAAAAGTATGTAATGTGGGTACTTGTTGGATGTAGAATTTAATTCTGCATCCAATGATTCCTCCCGCTAGAAATTTGAGTAAAAACAAAGGGAGATATGTTGAAAATACGAACGCAAAAGTAGTTTTTTTATTTCTTCCTCCAAAATTAATAAATATTATTTTATTATTTTCCTTGGGAGGCCCATTTTATACTTCAAAATGTCTCTAATGGCTCGTCTCCTTGCATTTAGAGCATTCTTCTAGCTTTCTTTCGAGCTCGTTAAAAACAGTAAGGAGGCCATGAGTTGACGTTTCTGGGCTCATTAAAACTTTACAAGAAATATATGGAGTTATATTCAAGCCCTGGTATGACTCGTTAAACATGATTGGATTGTCGAGTTTTCTTGTCCCTTCAAACTCGTTAAAATGATGTGAAGAAACATCCACATAGGTATAAGTTTATCTTTTTTTCGGGTCATGTGGATTACTTACGAAAAATGAATACTCTAGTTGTTTTTGGCTAGAAGAGTATTCCTAGGTATAGGTTTATCTCTTTTTCAATCTCGAAAGACAAAATTTACGAAAAAGAAACCTGCTCAAGCTTATTTTTCTCTTTTTTTGTGCTCTAGTTTAAACCATGAAAAATATTATAAGCGTTATTTATGTCATTGTCATGCTCTCTAAAACTTTAGGACAAAAGAATCGAGTGATATTGCTTTCCTTCACACTCGTTAAAGCTAAAGCGTTATGCTTTCTTTTGAAGGAGCATCGGTATGGTGATAGCTTAACCCTTTTTAAGACATTACCGACTAACTATGAAAAATGAATACCTTGGTTCGTATTAGCTAAGAGAGTTTAAAGACTAACTTTACAAAAAAGTCCCCCCTAGAGTCTTCTTTGGCGTTTTCAGACTATCAAATTGTGGAAAATCCGTTGAACATCCACTAATTCAGGCTCATAAAATCCACGAATCAGTGCGTTATCAAGCATTCTTCTATCTCTTCTTCGAGCTTGCTAACATTGAAGAAAATCTCGAGTTTTCTTTCTTGGACTCGTTAAACCTTTACAAGACAGAAGGAAAGGGAAGTTCATTCAAATATATTTTTTTCATGGAAACAAGTCTTTCCTCCTTGAACAAAGCACTAGTTTTGAGTCTATCAACAGTTGGGTTCTAGTTTTTGGCCTTAGGAATGAACCTGATCCAAATTTATTACTCCTCTAGTTGGTCCCTTTTTCCAATTATATGGAGAATCTGGAAATGCCTCCTACATTGCAGATTTGTATCATTCATCCTTTTGTGTCTAAAGCTTCCTAGGTCACTATTGTGTCGTGCTCACTATTCAAGGAAAAAACCTTTATTAGCCATTCTACAGTTTCCTTGACCTTTTGTGTCGGCCGCTCCCTGGTATCAGTCTATTAAATCAAGTCTTTGGCGGTCCTTGCCGCAAAACTTTGTTCCAGTTTGATTTCCAATCAATCTTTGATTTAGCTCGTGTTGGATGATGGATGATGCTTTCAAATGCCTTCCTTCCAACGGATTTGTTCCTATCGACCTCAACACGTCTTACTTTGGGAATGAGATTTAGAGTTTATGATAGTGCCTTAGGGATTGTAGTCATTAGCGACAATTTCCCTCACTATTGGGTAGCGAGAATACCTTAATGTCTCTTACTCGATGGATTCTTCAGGTGTTCAACTTCAAGACCATTTATTCACACTTGTTAGAATGTACTAGGTACCTTGGGGACCCTTTTCATTAATGGTGGTTTCCCTCGCGTTTGTTAATGGTTCTCAGAAATGACCAGTAATTAAATGATTTCCTCCATGTTCAACTTCAACTCCTTTATTCGCATGGTTAGGATTCGTACCTTTGGGCGTTTTAGATTGAACACCTTGGGCCGACAGTAACATCATCATCTTTTGTTATTTCCCGAGTTGCGCAATACCTTGTCACACTTCATATGACATTTGCTAAGATTGATCCAGATTTATGTAGGAACACAACAGAATACACAAATAACCATAGAAACAAATATGCAGCAGAAATAACACTTCATTTCATTAATCAAAGAACTAAAACTTGTTTATATACAGAATGGAAATAAACTAGCTAGAGTGTTGGTAGCTTATCTCTGAGAAGAGATGTGGCGCTTGCATGCCTTTGAACTTTGTGTTACAATGAGGCTCAAAGGCCTATATATTATTGAGAAATAATGGAGACCCTACACATAAAAAAACCCAACCCTAGGAGGTGAAACGCCAGAATGTGGGCCCCGTTGGGTAACTTGGTACATCAATTTCTCGGGGTTGTAACTTTGGCATACTACCTCCGTTTGACGCGCATGATACACCGTTAGAAAAATTTATTCAAGGACTACATCCATAAACAACAAATATCAAGTCTGGAATGGACTCGTATTTTCCCGACCATTCTATGCCGAAAAAATGTCGTTTAGGGCCTTAAAACATATCCGAAAATTTAGGACCCGAAAACTGCCAAAAATAGTAAATTTTGCTACAATTAAGGAAACTGGAAAACTGAAAGAAACAATGGTGGGGTTCAAGTGGAATAGGTGGGTGGCCACCAATATCCTCCTTGATCATTCCTTCGCCGTTAGGAAGCAATGGTCCCCATTGCATTGAGTTCCTCCATGAGATGAGGAAACCTCCTGCTGAACTTGGTCTATGATGAGCCACTTTCCCTGGTGACGGAGTTGGCCTGCTTTGACAACTTGATATAGTTGGATCTTCTGCTGGCGAGTGTTCTTGATATGTGTGTCCATAATCCGATCAGTTCTAGCTTGTTCCATGCAGTCAGGGTTTAAATTTGTTGGTGTGATTTGTTATGCCATGTTTGATGTGTCCAGTAGAGGTGGAAAGTAGGGCCTAAGGCGGTCCACATTGAACACTGGGTGCAGACCAAGGAATGGTGGAATACAGAGCTCGAAGGCATTGTCATTGATAGCCTTGGTGATGGTGTATGGCCCATATCGGAGAGGGAAAATCTTGTAGTGTGGTCCAACGAGGCACTCCTTCTGCAAATGTAGCCACACTTTGTAGCCCACCTAGAAGTTGTGTTGCACCCAATGCCGATCATGCCGCTGCTTGTACTTAGCATTTGATCTGTCCAATATGTCATGAACATGTTGGTGAATGTGCTGAATGCGCTCAACGAAGCTGTTCGCCTTGGAAAATTCAAACTGGACATGAGTTGAATCAGCCTAAGTAGTTGCAAATGGCATGGCTACGTCAATAGGACATAGTGGCTAGAATCCCAAGCCCACCTGAAAGGGGTTGTGGTCAGTTGAGCTATGGAGGGCCCAGTTATAGCTATGTTGTACATAGGTAAGGCTCTCATCCCATGTGTATGGATGCTTTGAGTTGTACATGCGCAAAATGTGTACGACCATCCGGTTGACGACCTCTGTCTGGCCATCGGTCTGGGGATGGAAAGCTGTGGACTTTGTGAGCTTGGTGTCTAGCATTGACCATACGCTAGACCAGAATGTACTAAGGAACCTGCTGTCCTGATCTAAAATTATAGACTGTGGGATACCAAAGTGTACCCAGACTCATTCAAAGAAGAGTTTAGCAGTGGCTTCTGCTGTGATATTCTTCTTGTAGGCCACCATTATGGCAATCTTTGAGAATCTGTCGACGACCACGAACACACAGTCGTTGCCGTGCTTAGTAGAAGGAAGGCCCGGCATGTAATCCATGGAGATGGATTCCCAAGGTCGACTAGGGGTAGGCAATGGAGTATAGAGGCCTTGCTTCGTGATGGACGGTTTGGCAACGACATAGGTAGTGCAAGATCAGATGTACTTCTTGACGTCCTGTCGAAGGTTTGACCAATAGAAATACTTTTGCAGTACTTCCACTATTTTCTCGACCCCGAAATTCCCAACGACCCGACTGTAGTGCGCTTCCCAAATCATCTTGGCATGATCACTTGAAGGAACACAAAGGTGTCCCATGTGACATAGTAGTGCATCCTGGAGGTGAAAATTGGGAACTTGGTTTCCCTCCAAGAGCGTCCTGTATGTGTGGCTAAATTCTGGATCACTCTTGTAGAGAAGCGACCAATCAGAGGTCTCGTTCTCACAAGAGTTGAGCACGGTGGTTATCGCCATGATCGGTGGTCGGCTGAGGCAGTCTGCCACATTATTGGTGCTTCCCTTATTGTACTTGATATTCAAATGAAACTGTTGTAGATATGTGGACCACTTATGATGGCGATCGTTCTGTAACTTCCCTTTTGTCTGTATGAACTGCATGGGTCGATGGTTTGTGTGGATGATCGTTTCCTTCCCCAAAATGTAATGCTTCCATTGTTGGCAAGCCTGTACAATGGAATACATCTCTTTGTCATAAGTGGGATATTTGCGGACTGTGTCGGACAGTGTCTCACTGTGATATGCCACTGGATGCCCTTGTTGAGTAAGGACTGTGCCAATAGCATAGTCAGAGGCGTATGTCTCGATCTTAAATGGTTTTTGTAAGTCTGGTAATGTGAGCACTGGGGCATAACATAGGCGATGTTTCAATTCTGCAAACGCCTTCTATTGAGTTTTCGACCAGAATAATTTTGCTTTTGCTCCTCCCTTAGTGACTTTACTCAAGGGCCAAGTGATATGAGAGAAGCCCAACACGAACCTGCGGTAGAAATTAGCAAGACACAGAAAGCTGTGAAGCTCTGTTAGAGTAGTTGGGGCTGGCCAATCTTGAATGACTTGAATATTGGTTGGATCCACATGTACCCCATACTCATCAATAATGTATCCCAAATACTGAACCTGGGTCATGCCAAAAGTGCACTTGTCCATATTGGCACACAACTTGTGCTGCCGCAACGTTTGGAAGACCTGTTGGATGTGGTGGAGGTGCTCTTCCCAAGTCTGGTTGAATGTCAGGATGTCATCCAAGTACACTACTACAAATGAGTTGCTGAATGGTCGCAATATGTCATCAATCAGTCTCATGAAGGTTGCAGGAGCATTCGTGAGCCTGAAAGGCATGACAAACCATTCGAAAAGGCCCTCCTTGGCATTGAAGGCAGTCTTCCACACATTGGTCGGTTTGATCGGTACCTGGTGATACCCGTACTTTAAGTCGATTTTGCTAAAATATTTCTCCCCTTTAAGTTAGTCCATGAGGTCATCAATCCATGGGATCAAATACGTATTCTGGATAGTGATCTTGTCCAGTGCTCGATAGTCAATACAGAGTCTCCAAGTCCCATCCTTCTTCTGTACCAACATGATCGGGCTCCCACAGGGAGATGAACTTGGACGGATGTGACCCTTTTGTAGCAGCTCCTAAATTTGCCTCTTGATTTCATCATTCTCTAGAACAAAGCATCAATAGATCGGTCCATTGGGTAGTGACACACCTAAGGTCAGATCGATGGGGTGCTTGAGCTGACAGTGCATAGGCACCCCTGTGGGTGAGGTGAATATGTCTCGGTACTCCTCCACGACCTTGTCCATTTGTTATTGTCATGCATATGGGCCCTATTTCGAGGTCGTGGCTACGATCTTCTTCTTGCCCTGAGGGTGAATCATCAAGAAAAAAAATTTCTCGGTTTTGGAAATGAGCTTACTGCATTGTTTTGCAGTAACCAAAGAGATAGGGGCAGGAGGTGGTACCTCTGGTATCTTGTACAACTTATTTCCCAACGTAATAATAACAGCACGAGGCCAGGACTCATACACAACATGTCGCTTCCATAAGTATGGTTGACCTAATAATACATCACAAACATCAAGAGGAGCAATATCACATACTACCTCATCGGTGAAGGGGTTGATGTTGTAGGGAAGGCGACACTGCTGGCTGACGCAGAGATCTCGTCCTTAGTGAAGCCACCCGATGGTGTACGGCTGCGGGTGTGTTGTCGTCGGCAAGCCCAACCGCTTCACGACCCCTGCTGAAATGAGGTTCTTTTCGCTCCCATTGTCGACAATGAACTGTAGCAGGGAACCCTTTACCCACATCTGGGAGTGGAAAAGACGCTCCTCCTCCTTTGAATCTTCTGGTTCTTCCTTTTGGATATTTGTGGTGGCAACGGTGGCGTTGGGCTCTGCATCGCCTCTGTCATTCCCCTTCTTGGGTTCTGATTCAGTGTCAGAGTATGCATCTGATTCAGAAGCCTTTATCTCGGCCACTAGTGACTGCTTGGCCCAACACTCACTAGTGTTGTGAGTGGGGCTCTTATGGAAATTGCACCACTTTCCCGCTTCCTTCTTCAGCTTCGCAGTGTTGCTCTTTGCTTGTGGCTTTGGCAAGTTGTCTTGAGTCGCCATGCCTTGGATTTGTCCTTGGTTCTGTGGTTTGGGGGCACCTTTCGCTTGCTTTTGATTCATAGATCCAAAGTTTCACTTTTTCTGTTTGAATTTTTGCTCAATTTTGGCAGCATACTGGTATGCCATACCAAGTGAGGAGATGTCGAGGAACTCCATTTTATCCTGAATGTATCTGTGCAGACAACTGCGGTACTTCAGCACCAAATGTTTCTCTGAATCTTTGATACCCAACTTGGTGCGCAGGGTATGGAACAGATTCGTTAGCTCATGCACATCTTGATCTCTTTGCTGCCGCAGCGTAGTCCATTGTATGTACTTGTCCTCATAGCTCCCCACGAGATAATATTGTCCCTTTATGGCATATCAGAATGAATTCCAAGTGGGTATGGTTGAGAATAGAGAGGGTTCCTCCTCATCCTTTTTCTCACAGTAGGTTTCCCACTAGTCCTTGACATGGGGGGCGGCTTTGAGTAGTGAAAAAGTAATCTTTTCCCGGTTGAAAAAGTCATGAACCGAGAAATATCTTTTTACTAGATTCAACCATATATCTACGACATCTGCATCTATTCGGCCATCAAATATGGGAATGTCGAAGTTTACTTCTACTTTAAAAGGGGTTGCGCCTCCAAAGTGGCTGCTAGATGCAGATGCGCCACCAGTGGGAAATCGTTGAAGGATCTGGGCAAAATTATCCATCATCGCGTTCCTTTTTTTTTCAAGGGCCTCGTCGAGCAACATTTTGATAGGATCTTCTGTGCCTTCGTCTTTCTTTTCATCCCCCATGGGAGGTCATCGGGATTTGCGAGGCTGATCTTGCAAAGGTTCAACCAGATTGAGCCCTAACTCTTTATATCCCACCATCGTTGGGGACATGCAAAGAAGGATCGAGAAAGAGCAAATTGTTCTGATACCACTGATTCGGATTTATGCAGGACCGCAACAGAATACACAAATAACCATAGAAACAAATATGTAGTGGAAATAACACTTCATTTCATTAATCAAAGAACTGAAACTTGTTTACATACAGAATGTAAATAAACTAGCTAAAATGTTGGTAGCTTATCTCTGAGAAGAGATGTGGCGGCTACATGACTCTGAACTCTGTGTTACAATGAGGCTCGAAGGCCTATATATTATTGAGAAACAATGGAAACCCTACACATCCAAAAACCTAACTCTAGGAGGTGAAACGCCAGAATGTGGCCCTGTTGGGTAACTTGGTACATCAATTTTCTGGGGTCGTAACTTTGACATACTACCTCTGTTTGACGCGCATGATACATCGTTAAAAAGATCTATTCAATGACTACATCCATAAACAACAAATATCAAGTCCAAAATGGACTCATATTTACCAAACAATTCGATGCCGAAAAAACGTCGTTTAGGACCTTAAAACGGCTTCGAAAGTTTAGGACCCGAAAACTGCCGAAAACGGAAAGAAACAATGGTGGGGGTCTAAGTGGAATAGGTGGGTGGCCACCAATATCCTCCTGGATCAGATACATAGTTCCACCTTGTATTCTTGTGGCTATGATCGATTATTGAGCATGGATCCACCTTGTTCATTTGTGGCCATGACTCCTTTATATTTTATATGGCGCATTTTTTCATGTTGTGCGGCCATGATATTTACATGGGTTATACACATGTTGGATCTACCTGTATATTTATGGCGATCATTTGTATATGGACAGATATGTCCCGAAGATAAGTTTTGTCTGACATTTATCTCTCTTTCAAGTACCCATGTTCGAGCCTACGATCTTGGATCCTTTGGTCTCTTCGACTCCTCATCTCAATCATTTCTTTTTTTATAATGTATTTCAGCTATCGTCTTACTCTATAATCTCATACATTAGGGGGCATCTGTTATACTCCAAAATGACACTCATATTAAGGGAATTTTGAGGTAAAAAATGGGCCTCCAAACAAAAAAAATGTACTATCAAAATTCACTTTAAAAGAACCAATCACATTTTACAGGATGACACCATCTTAGTAATAGTTGAGGTGGCATTGGTTGAGTTAAGGATGTTTATTTGTCAAATTGTAAATGGTGAGTGAAAACCCATAATTAACTATATCAATGTTGTAAGTAAAGTACTCATTATGAAAATAGTATTCATAGATTTTTTTGAATATAATATAAATGTATTAAAGTACTATTAAAGTACTTAAAAAGAAAAGTTATCTTTATATTTCAATATAAAATAAATTACAAATACAAAAAAAAGTAAATGTTTTATTTAAATGTAATTACTTTTTTATATTTGTATATAAAATAAATTACAGATATAGAAAAAGTAAATGCTCTATTCAAAACTAAGATTATGTAATTATTTTTTCAATATTTAAAATATATATGTCAAATCTTTATTTAAAATCAAAATCACTTAACATTTTATAATAAAAACAATTTGATGATTAAAGTTTTGTTTTTTAAATACTTACTATATATAATAATCTATTATGATTATTATTTAAATATAACAAATATATATTTATTTAATTTTATAAAAATATTATATTATATTATAATAAATTACTATATATATATATATATTATCATCACTTGAATTTTAATATTAATATATATATTTTTTAAATTTAGGTATTATTAAAGGTTCATATTTTACTATCACTTTTTAACCTTTGAAACACTTACATCTATACCAACATAAATTAGAAATGTACATTCAAGTTACAAAACCAAATACATGCATAAAATCTTAATGTACCAATTTGAATGAACTATTATATCATAATCATGGTATTTTTTAAGGATTCTAATATTATAGTTAAGTATAGTATTTTAGGCGATTGTTTTGAATTAAGAAAATACATGTTTATAGACAGATAGGCGAATTTTAAACATGAAACATAAAATTAACACCGAAATATGTAAATTTTGATGAATATTATGATAAAAAAACATATTTTAGGTAAATATAGACAATATTAGACACTAAAAATGACCAAATAACGAATTTATTTCTTTTAAAAAACCCCAAAAATAGCTAATTAACGAAATTTCGCCTCTAAAAATTACCTAGATCATAATAAGATATTATATTATTATAATTTTTATTACATATAATAATAATGTTTATTACATATAATCTCATTTTCTTAATATTAGCTCAACTTTTTAATGGTAAAAATTTATGTACTATTCCTTCATCCCAATATTAACATTTAAAAGAAAAATTATTTTAAAATGTTATTAATTATTGTATTAAAAATGATATATAATATACATAATATATATCACAAGAAACTATTAAAAATGAGTTTATAAGTGATTTTGAAGGAGTATTAAAAAGGTGAAAAATAAATTTAAAAAATGTTTTTTTTTTAATTTGTAGTTTTATATTTATATTTTAAAATTAATTTTTATTTTTAATATATATATTAAAAATGATTTTTTTTCAATTTATATATATATTTTACAAGCTCTTTTCAAACTATGTATGGAAAACTTTTGTTCAAAATAGAAGCATCCTCTCAGCTCCAGAGATAAAAGCACGACTGCACGACCACATGATAGAATTCTCAAATGCTTATGATGACTAGATTTGTATCAATGATCCTTTTTTCTGGACTTAGGTATACTTTTCTCTATTTTTTCCTTTGCTGCAAAAAGAGAAAAAGATGCATCATTATGATGCAGCTACTGATGTAAAAACTCCTGTAATGCATGAACATACGTACTCTGTATGTATTCTTATGATAAATATAAACAACTTTTTTCCCTTTGGAATATATATATATATATTCATTTAGATTTTACTTTATGTTTTAAATTCAAAATTATAAATACATGGTTTATAAATATATTTTGAATATTGAAGAAGTAACTTATGTTTCAAATTTCAAAATTAATATATTAGATTTTATGAATACATTGTTTTATAAGTACATTCATCATATTATATTAAAAAGTAATTTATTTACTCAAAAATACTTTATTTTTAGTCATATCAATCATATTATATTTAAAAGTAATTTATGTACTCAAAAGTACTTTACTTTTAGTCATCAAAGATGATTTTTTTATTGGTTTTATTTTAGACATATTTTCAATTTAATTTAACCATAGTTGCATTGGTTATAGTGTAAGAGATAAGTTGTAAATATACATTCCCCACAAAATGCTTAACTCATAATATTTTATTATATCTCTTATGAGGCCCATTTTAGACCTCAAAATTCTTTTAATGTCTCCATCCGTGACGACTTTTACATGTTTTTGTCAGATGACGACACTTTATGAAAACTACCGTTAGTCACTCAAAGGACACATGTGGATGGAAGGGTCATATATGGAGTTTTGTAACTCCATTTAACATTTTTTTTGGACCATTGGAAAGATATCAGACCAAGGAACATCTTTCCAAAAGACATAAACCCCTAAAAATACTTGGAAATACCCAAAAATGGATTTTTTGAACTATTCGTGAGTTTGCATAAGGAAACCTGTGTTTCCCTCGCAACTTTGTTGAATTAAACTCGCCTATATACCTTGAAGTGGCCAAAAATTGTCAAAAAGCTGAAAAATTCAAAGTTTGGGTGGTTTTGGAATTGCTCTGTCGATTGTAACTGGTCCCTTTTTGATCCTAAGTCTTTAGATAAGTATATAAGAGAGGGAGAACGGTCCATGAAAGGGGACTTAGCCTTTGATAGTGTTATGCTGGTGAAATTGGGACTCTTGCCCCCCCTACCTTTGCCCTAGTTGTCATCTCCCTTTGTTGTAGAGCTTGGAGGATGAGATTTTTGGAGAAGAGAAGTAAGAGATCCAGATCGAAGGTTTCATGAGGTGCCTTGCATGAGGAGAAGGTATATTTTGTACTTCTTCTATTGATAATAAAGATTTGATGCTCTTCCCTTTCCAAATCAGTGTATGATATGTATTGTATCTTTGTTTATGATTACATGTTGATGTTTATCAGATTAGGGTTTCAGATTGTATTGAATATCATCTCCTTACATATGGTCAAATTGGTTTGATGAAGGTTTGAAGTTGTTTTGCAGGTCTCTTGGATTGAAAACCAAGAGGAGGGCTAGAGAAAGCTTGGATCAACCTTTAGTATGTAAGGTATGAATCCTTTTAACCCTTGAACCTTGTCTAATTCATGCTTGCAAAGTGTTATATATCAGTCTTTATACCCCTAGTAAATTGGTGGCCTTGACCCCAGCCATAGGAACACTTTCCCTAACAACACTGTGAAAAGGAGCAATATCAGTATGAGAGACTCAACCTTGACATTCATATTCTTGTTGTCATAGAGAGAGTGGCCATTTTTTATTTTTTGTTTGCTTGTTGTAGAGGAAGCAAGGGTGATGGCCCATTATCTTTTTATTTACATTATGTAGAGTGCATAATGAAAGGGTGTCGACCTCCCCTTTCCTTTGTGTTCATGTACATGCTTGTTGGGTGATCTCATTTATCAACCCCTTACTATTGTATTGTTGTGTATCAAGAGGTTGGGTGATCTCAATTAAAAATCAACTCTACTCCTTTATTAATGTTTAATTATTTTGTTGTAGAAGAAGGCTAATTCTGAAAGAGGTTAGACATTGGAAACATTGTTTTCATGTATAATGATTGAGAGCATGAGAAGTCTATACCTTCATTGTATAATTTAAGATCAAGAGGGATCTATCTACTCGTTGTATTAGCAAGGAGTAAAAATTTATTTAACGTTCAGTTTTGTGTTATAATTATGGAGGGCTGAAACCTTCATTTTCCTATTGAAAGTTGTATTTTCATATTTTAAATGATGAATTCATAACCTAAGAACCAAGTTTAGTACTGAAATCCAAGCTTATTGTCGAGGGTCGATTTTGTTGTTTAGTCGAGCCCTTTACCTTGTTTATTGAGAGCAGTTGGAAGTTTACTGTGAAGCTGGTGTTGAAGAATATTTGAGAAATATATTCTTACTGCCTTTCCACCTTAGTGGATAAGTTTTCGTACTCGGGGTGGTCTCTCAACTAAAAGAGTGTAGGTTGGACATAGTGCGTATGGTTGGGTGGAACATCACAGTTGCACACTTAGTCACCCAAATCTTTGCTCCGAGAGGCGCTCTACAACTTAGTATGGGGGAGATCTTGTAACATTACGTAATGTTCCTCATGTAAATGTCGGCTAAAATATTATTGCCGATTACGAGGGAGATGTTGTAACGTTATGTAATGTTCCTCATGTAAATTATGAAGGTGATGTTGTAAAATGTTGTAAGGTTATTTTTTTTTACTTCTATTTACTTATTTACTTATGATGTAGATTTTGTCTTCCATTATTTAAAAGTAAATATATTTTCTGGGCCATTAAAATAAAAACGAAACTATGTGTATTTTGAAAAATACCTACTATATAAACACTAATAGGTAATAAAAAAATACATAGAAATTTATAAAATACTAATCTCAGAAAAGACTACCGCAAAGAGAAAAGAAAAAAAATCTTCGCAACCCAAAAGTAATTCAACCCATCCACTGCTGCACGAAGTACGTTTTCATTTTCGTTTCTGATGATTCATTGAAAATTATAACAAAATTCAGCCTCTCGCTTCCTCGCGCTTCCTCCCACCGTAGCCTCGCACTTTCTCCCGTTGCGCAGGTCTTCACCGTCTTACAGAGATTTCAGTGTATTGATACACAAGCTTCTACCGTCTTCTCAGTGTGGTATATGTAACATGGATCAATCCCTTATCCAACACTTCATTCAGAAGTGCATCTGAAGCCTGCATTTTTCCTGCCTTACATAAACCATGAATAAGCGCACTATAGGTTAAAAGCTTCCTCTATGTTTCCTTCATTACAATATCCACTAATAAGAGAGTTGTAACAAAACTCGTTGGGCATCAAACGCTTGCCAAGCATTTCTTTCATTAGATCCCTGAATTCCTGTGTTCTGCTTGCCCCCACTGATAAGTGCATTGTATGTATAAAAATATATATTAAATAGGCTCAACATATATTTTAAATGTTGAGTACATTAGCGTGACTCCCTTATTTGACACTTCATTCAGAAGTGACCGAAGCATGGACCTATTTCATTATGATCTCAGTTGAATACTCTGCTTCACTCACTCTTCTTAATCTTTGTTGCAACTTGGAGTATTGTGACATGGACACCCTCTCCTCCATGTGATCCATTGATATATGGTTAAATGATGATCTCAGTTGAATACTCTGCTTCACTCACTCTTCTTAATCTTTGTTGCAACTTGGAGTATTGTGACATGGACACCCTCTCCTCCATGTGATCCATTGATATATGGTTAAATGACAACAAAATTGAGGTTACACCCATATATAGGTGCATCATTGGCCTGAAGCGTTGGACGAGCCTGTCAAATTACCGCCTCAGATTTCCCAACCCTAAAACTGAAGCACATCAAACCTGGAGGATAGATTTGACAAGCTCAACAACAGTATTATTTTTACCCTGCTATCCCTTATCCGACACTTCATTCATAAGTGATCGAAGCATGGACCTATTTCATTATGATCTAAGTTGAATATTTTGCTTCACTCACTCTTCTTAATCTCTGTTGCAACTTGGAGTATTGTGACATGGACACCCTCTCCTCCACGTGATCCATTGATATATGGTTAAATGACAACAAAATTGAGGTTACACCCATATATAGGTGCATCATTGGCCTTAAGTGTTGGACGAGCCCGTCAAATTATCGCCTCAGATCTCCCAACCCTAAAACTGAAAACTGAAGCACATCAAACCTGGAGGATAGATTTGACAAGCTCAACAACAATATTATTTTTACCCTGCTCTTGATGGTATTTTATTCACATGAAAACTATTATTTTATTATTATTATATTTGGTTTGTGTTGGCTTTGAGCGCAGTGACATGAGGCATTTTGTTTGACATACTCAAATCAAGTTCATAAAAAATATGAACCTTTATTTCCAAACTTGTACGGATACACTACACTTTAGTGTTTAAGGAGCCATGTGTAAAGGTGATATACTTTGATTTGAGGCATTTTGTTTGACATAATCAAATCAAGTTCATAAATAATATGAACTTTTATTTCCAAACTTGTATGGATACATTACACTTTGGTGATACATTACACTTTGGTGTTTAAGGAGCCATGTGTAAAGGTGATATAAGTTGATTTGGGTATTCATAAGGAGTTTATTCTTTATTAAAATTATATGGACATTTATGTCTTTTTTAATGTTCATTACTATTTGTAAGGAGTCACTGTGTGTAAAAATGAGTTATAAAGGTACCTTGTCTTGTGTTACAAATCTTATTGGAGTTATAAGGGTTTAAGGGGATAGAAGAGTTTTATCACTCATTTATACTCAAAGATAACAATTTCAATCAAGCGTGCGGTCGATATATAAAAATTACTGTATGGTTTTTATATTGTCATAAATTTCAATGTATTAATAATAAGAACTACATGTGGTATAGTGGTAAGGGTGTTCGATCCTCCCAACTCACCTTTTTTTTTTGAAAATATAATGAATTTTAAACTTGCATCCATAACCTGATGATATGGACTAATACGATTTTAAATTCATTATATTGATTTTGATCCCTTTCTATGCTTGATAGAGCCTAGGATTTGGATCTACGCTGGTCTTATTTAAGATCGGTATTTGTTATTTTATTTGTTGTTACCGTTTGTTTAAAAATGTAATGTTCATTTATGGTGTTACTGTTATGTTGAAATGATTAACTAGTTGTTATTTGATAATAAAGTCGAGATAGATATGTTGATTTATTTGAGGATGTATAAATGTTTTTTATTCCTTAGGTTAATATTACTCATTCATGTTTTAGTAAATAATGAATATATGTGTTATTGCAACGAGTAACATTTATGATGGTATAAAAGAAATTTGGAAACAAGTAAAGAACCAAGCTAAGAGTTTGTTACCGAATGATGTTGTTATCATAAAATATGTATGAATATACTATTCTTTATAATTCAATATTTATGAACGAAATGAATTATGATATCAAATGTTTAAAGAAATGCATATATCAATTTTGTAACTAATTTTAGGTATATAATGAATATTTAATCATTGCATTATTATCATTGTTCCTAAGGAAATAGCTAGCTTGGGTATCATAATAGTTTTAATATTTCAATTACAAGACAAACTTGGGAATAAGTGCCATATTGAAAACACCATAAAGCTTGGGTATCATAATAGTTTTAATATTTCAATTGTAAGACAAACTTGGGAATAAGTGCCATATTGAAAACACCAAGATTTATGTCTTTAAGTATTATCATATTATGTATAGGTTATGTTTATCATTTTTATTGGATAACAATATTTGAGTCGACCAAACTTATGTGTAGTTGATATTACCCTTAGATGTTTAGAGGTTTACGAGAAAAGAATTGTAAACCCTTACATTAAGCTCGGTTGCAATTTTGATTAACTTGCTAACTGTGACCAAACTTATGTATAGTTGATATTACCCTTAGATGTTTAGAGGTTTACGAGAAAAGAATTATAAACCCTTACATTAAGCTCGGTTGCAATTTCTATTAACTTGCTAACTGTGACAACGACTTCATTATGTAAATGATATGTCGAGAAAAAAATGCCATGAAGCATACCTGACTTAAGTAGAGAACATGCCATTGATGTTGTTTTATGTGGTTAAATCATCAATATTGTAAGTTTATCATACTGAAGGGTGTAATAAATTATAGTTTAATCATTTACTAGTTTTGATGTTCTTAAATGATATACTAAGATGTGGAAATTGTAGACTTTAAAGATTGTTACATAGTCTTTGAGAAAAAATATGATCAGCTATAAGTATAGTTTAAAGATCATACTTGACCATTAAGGGGTGACCGAATATGTATGGTCCTCTTTGTATGAAAACCCACATGGAAAATCTCATTACAACTTTAGTGAGGCTTTAACATCCTCATATGGTTAAATAATAATTAACAAATTATACTCTAATGACGGATGCTGTTACAAAGTGGACTGGACTAGATCGGTAGTTTGGGCTTAATATTAGCTTTCATAACCTTCCTTATTCATGGTAAACTCATAACCTTCCTTATTCATGGTAAACTCATAATGATGGCCTAACTTGCATGCGCTATAAGTGGGATATTTACATCTAAAATAGTCACTTGAAAATGTTAACAAAATCTCCAAGTTGTGGTTATTAGTATTAGTTAACTAATTGTAGTGGTTATTAGTATTAGTTAACTAATTGTAATGCATATTTTTAACTAACAATTACTTAATTATAAGTGGGATATTTACATCTAAAATATTTACTTGAAAATGTTAACAAAATCTCAACGTTTTGGTTATTAGTTAACTAACTGTAATGCATATTCTTAACTAACAATTAGTTAACTAATAAACGTTCTGGCTATTAGTTAATAATGCATATTCTTAATTAGAGAGGCATAACTAATAAACATGTCTTTAAACATCTTACTGTTGTATCTAAAAGGAAAAAATTATACCACAAACCCAGAATGCTGTATTGAGGGTAGGGTAATGAATATGTTACAAAGGTTGAAAGTTGTAACCTACATTGCTAACCTTTGTGTAAATGCTTTTTTTTTTCTAATTTTTTTAAGGAGAAAGTTAAGTTGTGGAGTCGTTTATGTTTTGAATAGATGACAGGAATAGGTTTGAACGCTGAAATTCTTTGCTAGGGCACATCATTTTTCAATAATTGTTAAAATACTAAAGATCTTGAGTAACTAGAAAGTTTCCATTTACAATATTAAGGGCTCACATCACAACGATTGATGGAGAGGCTTCAAAATTTTGCAAGATTTCAGCAAAGAATGTTCTCCAAAATTGGGTGGGATTCAAATCCCCTTATTTATTTCCTATTTGGGCTATGCTCATGCTTGACGGAAAAATACTCTGGATAGTTTTAGAAAAATGTTCTAGCCAATAGATTGCTCTCCCCTGTTTAACACCTGATATTGGGATTGGTGTTGTATTAGGACATCTCTGCACATAACCCACCATCTGCATTATTTTCCTGCCTCTAAACTCTTCTTGCAATGAAAAATACCTGCAGAATGACAGGTATACAAAAACACAACACAGAGATAAGGACAGGCATACAATCACACAATTATTTACATGGAGAAAACCCTCTTGTGGGGGGGAAGTTAGGGGACTGCATAGCAAAATAAAGTCTCAGTACTCTTAGTAATGGGATGTTCAGAGTATAAAGTGATGACAACTAAATAATATATTACACAGTAGGCACACAAAAACATAGTGCATTCTTCTATTCTATGTTCAGTCTCTAAAAACAGAGAACTGTCTGCTGCAGTTACAGACTCACTGCTATTACAGAATCATTGCTAGTACAGAATCACATCGGTAGATTCACTACCTGTTACATAATCACTGGCTCTCCATCCATCATGTCTCTTCTTCTTCCAACAAAAGAAGAACGCCTACCATCCCCAAACCATAACCTCTAAACAGTAAAGCAAATTTTATTTTTCATTGGTGAACTTGCATCTTTTACAGCAAGTTAAGAAAAGAGGTAAAGTAGTAAATGCATACATCATCCATACATGTCACTGTCTGAAGCACAGATAGGACTCAAACCCTATGGCACCTACGAACCAAGGCCTCGGTGTCTTTCTTGACAACATCATAAAAAGTGACCCTGTATATAGGAAAGCTACTTCAAAGCATGACTCAGTTTCAGTAACTGAAGTCGAATTAATATTTATGACTTGTCTTTAACTGTTGTCTCTGGTTGGAGAAGTTTAGCACAAGTCCAAGACAATCACAAAAGTAAACACTGAAAATATATGGATATGTGCAAACAGATAATCATATTAAAGTGGAAATAAATCCTCAACAAGGGATATGCCACTTAATTTATAGTAAAAGCTTGCAACTAAGAAGGCATCACAAATGCAACAATGATAACAGAGGATTAAGTGCATCCCTTTCCTGTGCTGTAATACACATAATTTTCAAACAACATATTAAAGCCAGAGGAAATCAATACACTTGACCAACTGCAGCTTTCACGTTCCATTATCCTACCCTTCTTGATGGAGGTTCACAGCCAAATACAACATAGCTGTCCTCAGAATCTGTTATCCTGGATCCAATTCTTGTTCTCTGATATTTGCAACTCAGAGACTATGATCTAGTCATAATAACAGTACAAAAGTGCATCCAAGCTTAAGGAACATCTGTAGTCTTTAAATTTCACTGAAAAAGCACTAGGAGGTATGTAAGCTCAACAAATGCAGAGGATTGTTAGAAGCTTCCAACTTTCCTTAATTTTAGAATATAGCAAATGCATGTATGGCTGCTGGCATATATAATGACATACACGTTGAATGTGTATATATGATTACAACAGGTTTATATTTTCGATTGTGCAAATGCATGCAAAAATAAACTCATCTTCATAAACAGTGCAGCAAACCTTAGAGTCAATAACTTCCCAAGTTTCTACATACAGGAACTTAACAGATACATACCTTGATGCTTGTACTACAGAAACCCCTGTGCAAAGAGGCCATCATGACAACACCTAAACAGAATGAATGAGGTACACCTTACAGAGGCACCTCTTCTTATCAATAGGCGGGAGGAGCAAAGAATGAATTAATAATAGCATAGATTGTGACTTACAGTGGGATATAACCAGGAAAATCGGAATAGACCTATAAAGAAAGGATAAACAAATGACGATTGGACATGGTACAAGAATACAAGATTATAGCCCAGAAAATTTAGATTAAAAAAAGAAGGAACAAACTAGTAGGCCTTATCTGCAAAGGGCAATGGTATTTATGGACCCCATAAGACCTCAGCCAAAATTGTAGCAACCTCTGCATCAGAAGGGATTGCTTCTCTAACTCGTCTGATAATCTCCTGCTTCAATGCGCGCTTTTCCCTCTGTCTCAAACCCTGTCCAATCTCCAATTGTATAGCAAACCTAGCCACGGCACTAGCAAAGGGATGCTTCTGCCAATATTCTTCAGCCACGCTATAACTCTCCTCTGCAGCCTTTGGAGCTTCCAGAGACCCTTGAGAAGATTCTGAAGATTTTCTGGAATTCGGAGGTGAACTTGTTGCATTGTTTTTACAAATTTTCAATTCCTGAACCTCCATTGCTTTGTCCAAACATTGATTGGAATCCTTTTGATGTAAAGCAAAGCCAGAATCATCTGGTAAACTAGAAGCACCATCTCTAGTAGTATCACTTGGCAAAACCTGGGTCGATTTGCGCGAGCTTGAATCTTTTCTAGAAGAATCAATCGAATGAATAGAAGTCGTGGGCAGATCAATCAGGTCACCTCCAGCTTCCGAATGCTGAAGCTCTGCAAGCTTTTTCACAACATCCATCTCCAACATGACTTCCACCACCTCTTTCCGCCCATAGTAAGCCATCTCAAACACGCACTCCATTGCAGCTACCCTCATTTCCTCGTATTCGTCCTCCAATAACATCACAATTTGCTTAATTCCACGCCTGGCATGAATCTCGTCCACCACCGCGCCTTTGCCAGCCGCAATAAGGCTCCCAAGAATAGTCACCGCTACGACAGACAGATCATTAGACCCATCTGTAACCATACCCAACAAGTTCTCCACAACACCCAACATAAGAATCTGACTGACAAAAACATCCTTATTGAAATGGACCAGAGCAGACAAAGCAAAGGCAGCCTCCTTCTTGACTCTCAGACCGGCCCTTGTCTCGGGCCTCAGCAACGAGCTCAGGTGTTGAAAAACTTTAGCTGACAAGATCATATCCTGCAGCTCAGGGTTATACCCATCCTTAACTCTAGCTTCAAACTCACGAAGTGCTTCAATCTTTTCTTCCTCCCCACCGTGTTCATTCTCCAAAACCTGCACCAGGTGTTCCATGTTCTGCCGATCCAACCACAACTGAAGGTCCGATTGCATGTTATTGGCAACATTAGTAATATCATTCCCCAAAACCTTACCCTTTGCCCTAGATAAATAATATCTCAAGCCCCTCCGACGGGCGAGCTTCCGAGCCCGCTCAACCTGTGGCTCTAATTGAGATACAAGATTGCATAAGCTTGTAAGCTTCCGCCTGAGTTTTGGGTCCTTCAATTTCCCGCTGCTATCATTAAACTCATCGCTCTGAAGGCGCTTGAGGCCTTGAATGAGCATTTCTACATTGTTGGTATTCTTGGGCAAGTCAAGGGAGGCTTCCTTCAGGGCTTTAACCAGAAGTAAGACATCATCTGATAATGATACTGATGCCTCGCTCATGGCTGGATCAATCAATAATTGGGTTACAGAATTATGAAGAGGTCAGTCGAATTGCTTCGGTTTTGTTTCTTATTTGATGAAAGAATGAATCAAAGAAGCAATATATTACGCACCTGGGCTGATGATGGTGGTGGGATCCTGTGGGGATTCGTACCCGCCAACATACGCTCCTCGTTCTCCTCTTCTTGTTTCTCGTAACTGGAGATGAATGGGAAGTCATGGATGGTGGAACGGGGGCTTTCGTTCTTCTTTCTTTCTGTTTTTGGTTTTTGTTTGGAGGTCAGGGAAGGCAGGAAGGAGGAAAACATGTGGCAGGTGGCTAACGACCAGTCCACATTCCTCCAGAGTCGAGTCGAGTCTAGAGTGTCGGTGAAAACACAAGATCCACTTGACTTCGTTTCTGGAAAGTACCGGATAATTGCTTGTACGAAAAAAGCTATCATTCACCCGTTTTTAATCCTAGAGTGATTCTCGTATCCTCGTGGGAATATTCTTTATAACTCTGATGTCTCGTTGGCAGAGTCAGTCTAAAGATTTTAATGCATATATGATTATAAACTAATCAACCTCCTAATTTTAAAGTCAGCACCCTTGTTTCCCTGTACCCTAGGAGCGAATTGAATTATAAATTTATTTTTTAATGAATTGATCCAAAGATTTTTAATGCATATATGATTATAAACCAATCAACCTCCTAATTTTAAAATCAAAATTAGTGCCTTTGTTTCCCTGTAGCCTAGGAGCGAATTGAATTATAAATTTATTTTTTTAATGAATTGGTACGTTTTGAGATGGATTACATATTTAAAATGGAAAGATAGATTACATATTTATTAGCATACTCACAAGAATTATAAGAATTAAATAGTTTAGAGATAGTTATGAAATGGTAGAGAGTTGAGAAATATTTTTTTATTTCTCATATATTTTTAGTTAAAGTGGTTAAAGTGTGAGTTATCCATGCCTATCTATGCCTAGCTACATGTTATCACCGACGTTATATGAACTATTGGTTATCTATTCATCAACTATGAGTTATCCATGCATTGTTACCAGTTATCCATTCATAGTTAGCTCTTAGTTATTTTTTTTATAATTGTTTAATTTGAATTTTGAATTTTGAACTACTACCATAGAATCAATCTCCACAGTACACTTGTCTCATCCTCTTAGTAGATGAAAAAGCATAGGTAGTAGTCCACCCCAAATCTCAAATAAAAACGTCTATCGACGTAAAAATGGAATCTCACTTCAATGGATGTCTATTTTCTTAGCCTTATTACAACAAGTCAATGTTTCCCTGGAGTTTTGAACTTGAGTGGGGAGAGTGTGAAACTTACCTATTGATGTAACACCCCAGTTTCGACCCCGTGATATTAAATTGCATATGATGTAAATATTATATTTAATCATGGTGTGGAGCTCAAGGCAAAGGCCCCATCATGGATTTAGTGTTTTATGTATCGGCGATTACAAATTGATGCCGATGGTTTATGTGCTAGTGAGGCACGATATGTTTGAGACATCATGTAAAATGCAAATTAATAAAAATACCACAACTAGCTATGCGCCGCAACGTTAAAGAGATGGGGGCATGATTTCACAAGGAATAGGGAGGGGGAAATAATCAAACCCTTTGGGCCAATGGGGAAAAGCCAAATGTCAAGGGAAAACCCATAAGTTGTCAACTACCATTTTTTGTCTTTTGTGCCCAGTCATCTCTAAGTTGGTTGATGAAGTTATTTCCTTGGGATGGGAAAGGTATGGAGGTCAATTTCGAATTGGGAAGACCACCCATTTTTGGAAAGTGTGTTTTTGACTTGTGGGACAAGTAAAAGCTTGGGAATGCATGCCCAAGCCTTTAGGCACCCATGTCTTTCATTCCTCACCCATCCTCATGGAGGTTTGGCTCCCTCATGCAGCTGAAGCTTGTTGAGCTCTCCCCCTCACGAGTTGATGTCGTTTCTTCACTTCTCCATGCCCATAATTCGTTTTACATTGCTGGGCAAATGGGAAGGAAGGAGCCACAATTTTGGGGTTTGAGGAGGCCATTTTTGCCATTGTGAGCAAGCTGGGAGCTTCCCTCACATTTTTCTGCATTTTCCCAAATTTCTCCAAGCTAGGAAACTCGTTTTTGTGTTGCTCAATGAGTGGGCCAAGGAGACCCACGATTTGAGTGTGTATGGAGGTCGTTCTAGCTCCTACAATGCCCATAAACGTTTTGTGAAAACGTATTTTCTATCACAGGGTGTTTTTCCCCAATTTACCGGATCGTTTTTTGTTACACATCCGTTTTGGCAATACCTAGCGGATGGGAGAGTAAATCCACGATCTAAGGGTTTGAGAAGGCCGTTTTTACCTCTGTGAAGCCCATGAACATTTCCTATAAACGTATTTGCTCATGTAGGGTTGTTTTCCCCTCAGCCATTTGTTTTGGTTTCCCAGAAACGTTTTGTTCATATCCATCAGTTGTGTATGGTTGTGTTTGATTAATTGGTTGACTGTGTGTTTGATGCAAAGTGTGGCTTGGTTGAGTAAGTTCAAGGAACCCATGTGTTGTTGGTTAGTTTCCTTAGCAGCCTGTAAAACCCAATTTCTTATTGGCTTGGCTGGACAGTCTGTGAAACCCAACGGTGTGTTGGCTTGACTATGGATGTATGGTTTGGCTATGTGTGAGCTTGTTGTTCCCTAGTGCCTTGTGGAATCATGCCCAGCTCAAGGTGGCAGTGATGCCGAGAGATTGAGGAGCACACTGACCAATGGTTGGGTGGAACGTTGCAGCGACGTAGCTAGTTGCGGGTCAACTTCTTTTCAAGATAAGTATTTTCCTGTGTTTAACTTCCGCAATGTATTTGTTTTATAAATTATTATGAACATGAAGAATGCTTGAGTGAATATATTGTTTATGTTGTGTATTAATGCATGTGTATATTCTTATGTTCAATACATGGAATGCTTGTATGGATTATTTGCTTCTGTTGAATAATTGCAATGGTTATGCATCTATGTATGTTTTTAACCCAATGCATTTTTATGTTTATGTTCATGAGGCTAGATCGCCCATTTGACAACAACAACAACCTAGTTGCGTCCTCTACATCGTTGCTCTGAGGGGTGGGGATGTGAAAATTGAGCATTCAAGTTGTTGACCACTAAGTCTCGATGGGGACGGTATACCGGTCAATCCAAAAGTATGTAACTCAGCAGACCTATGTTCGAATTTGGGGGAAGTATGTAACTCAACAGATCTTCGTTTGATTCTGGCAGGGCCTTAACACAAAAAAGTAAGTTCAAGGCCCGACACTTTCACTCATGAAAAAGTTGTTGACCACTCACCGTTGAATATATTAATTTTCTTTAGAAGATTCAACGTGGAACAATGTCTTTTGGGTTCCTAGGGGTAACTTCCAAGCATCTCAATTATGGTTCAATAATCCCAGTGAAAGGCAAACCTCACTGTCGCACCACTCAGGGAAGAAAGATAAATGCATCACTATTACCCTCGCATTGTAATGAATGTTAAGAATTGATGCAAGAGTATCTAGATGTTTGTTCAACACAAAGGATTATTGATAAAGTGAGCATACAAATTAGGTATGCAAGCACATGATGAACTTTGGTGCATAGAAGAAACAAATAATGTAGAGTAGTGTGCAAGGGGAGGATTGTTAATTGTGTGCATAGATAAATATGAAAGGACAAGTGTAGAAAGCTTAAGAGGTGATGATGTGGCATTGAGGTCAAGCTAAGAAAAGGAAAAGGTAAATTGTTGTGGTTGAGTGATTGAGTTCATTGGAAGCCCATTAGTTGTGAGTATGGAGGGTAAATAAATGAAATGCAAAAGAGATTAGATTGGCTCTAAAGGAGAGATAGTCCCATGATAGGGTTGTCTCTATGATTTCGAGAAATAGAAAGAAGCAACTAAACTATAAAGGATTTAAACTATAGCAATTAATGAGGTTGTTGAAGGACACAAAGTGGCATTGGAGTCAATGAGTGCTTGAAGAAGAAGAAGAATACAAGGGAACCTAAATATTTCTAGAAGTTGAGGATATCAGTGGTAAGGAAGAGACAATGAGTGGACTTTGTGTGCAAAGGTGAAGTACATGAAGGGTAAAGATCTGCAAAATGAAATCGGTTTAGTGAGAGAGCATAGGAGCAATGTAATCCTGAGATATCCCAAGACTTATGTATTATATTCTAATATACTTCTTCATGAAAATGAGTAGATTAAGCATTATGTGATATTTATATTAAGTTTTTTTTAGTTGTTTTCTTTTGTATTTTCTTTTGTTGCAAATAAATATTGTGGGGTGAATTCTTGTGTCCAAGGATTCAATGGCTATATTGGCCTTCCCAAAGGTGTCATTTTTAATGTCAAAGCAATACAATGTGATGAAACATAGCCACGTGGCCTATCATATTTTTATTTTATACTCTGAATCTATTATACATAGTAATGCACTTTTCCTAAAAGCTTCCTTCTTATATGGGTTTTCTTATATATTTTTTCTCTTATAAACTTCCTTATTTTAAAGGCTTCATTTTATTAGATACATGGTCAAACTTGATCACTTCCTATAATTGTGCACTCCCTACATATACAAATAAGTGTATAGTATGTTTGCATCATAATAATTTCATCTCTTATCATGCTTACTCTCTTGTATGCAAGTATCCACATTGTTGTTATGTGCATATAAATGGTATCTGAGACAAATGTTTGTGGCCTTTATGTATAGTCATCTTAAGGTTTTCTATCTCTTACCCTTACTCAAGTTAACACCATTCGGATTTGTACAATCAAGGGCTTAGATCTATCCTAATTGAGGGTTTATACCTCTTACCCTCGACTAAATCTACACTCTTCAACAAGCTCGATATATTTGGAGCAATCAACACCCTCTCTTGCTTGGAATAGTGGTAATAGGAGCCCTAACGTGTCAAGGCCATATTTGCATAACTCAAATCCATGAAACTAAAGTGTGATGGAAAGTTGGAAGCAAAGTTTTACAACATGAAGGAGTTCTAAACATGGTTTGACAAATTTTTAGGCCCAAAAATCCCTAATAGGAAAAAAATCACATTTTTTAGTTTTTATCCTTAACTATCAAATATTTGATCAATTGAATATGGTCCAACATTGGCTTCATAACTACCATTTTCATCCTTCAATCGTTGATTAGATCTAAAATGGCTCCATGAGGTCCACAATATGTTGAATCAATAAATGACTCAACAAATAATAACTTCCTTAAAAATAACATTTTTGGTTTGGTTGAAAAGGACTAAGATGATACATGAAATGATTCAGTGAACCTTCCAAGTGATTCTTGTACAAAATCTTCCTCAAGTAAAACCAATAACAAACCTAGCACCATTGATTCCCTTCTAGCTAGAAGACAAGGTCAATATCCCTAAGTTTGATTGTAGCTTTGGTGGTGAGATGATGGACTTCTAGTTATGCACTCTAGAGGGTTATTTCAAGACTCAATGTATGATCACTTATGAAGGAAAGATCCTAACTACCAAAGTCTTTATGGATGAAATTGGCATTGATTGATGGAAAATCACCGGATTTTATTGGTTATAAAAGAAAGGTAGATCTCATGATGGGTTACTTTCGCATATGTTATGAAGATGAGGTTCTATCCTCTTAAGTAATGGAAAAATATGTTGTCACAAAGGCTTAAACTCAAGCAACTTCCATGTCAATTCATCATTGATACATTGAGTTATTCAACAAACTTAAGGTCAAGCTAGGGGTTTCAGATCCATAAGAGGACCTCACGATCAAATTTATTTTTGGCTTACTTCCTAGTATTTAAACATATTTAGTTATGTTTGACATAGATTATAAACAAGCCATCTTTGTTGAACACAAGCTTAGACCTAAGTCTATGAAAACTACATATAGCACTACTAGTACATTTTCCTTAAGCCCTACCCATTTGAAGTCTTTGTCCAACCCTAACAGATAACCAAAGGGTTCAAGGTAGTGTTCTCCACCTTCCAATAAAACAAATCATTGTAAGCATTATAAGGGTTATGGTTATTCCACTAATGAATGCAAAATTCTTAAGGCTAAGATTGCATTTAAGGCTCTTTTGAAATAAGAACATATATACATTGCTTCCCTAATAGAGTCATTCTTTGAAGATGCATATCAAATTAAAGTTGACAATTTAGTCACTCTAAACCCATAACTGATCTTGATGACAAGAGATTATGGCACCGATACAAAGGAAGCCTCTTTTCACACAAAACTTCCATGCAAAAGATTACTCGGTTTCTCTTATAATTGATAATGGTAGTTGAAAAAATATAGTATCTTGGAAGCTAGTTTCATATTTACAATGTTATAAAACATCCCATCCTACTCCCTATCACTTGGATTGGATCGAAGATGTTGGGAATACAATACCAATAACACGACAATATACAATCACTTTGTCATTAAAAGCTTTAAGGATATAACACATTCTAATTACACAATTATCTTGAGCTAATCCATGGGCACCCTTACCAATATGATCTATATGTGATTCATGATAGGGGTAAAATGAACTACATACTTCAAAAGATGGAAAAGTATGCAAACTCATCTTTGTTTATTCTTAACCAATTCCCCTTGCCTTATGGAAACCAAGCAATAAAACATGGTAATATTCATAACTACTTAGCCATCTATATCGTTTGATCAACAAAAGACAATAACATAAGCAATCTCCCTCTTTTTGGGTTTTTAGGCTATTATAAATGCATATTCGTATGTTTTGAAGAACCAAAAGAATTTCCTCCTCTTTGAACCATAAAACAACATTGGTTACTAGTTCTTCACTCTCTAATTTTACTACATATCACACCATGCTTATTGAGAGTGTATAGATAGAGAGGCAATTGCACAAACTCCTTGATGCTTATTGAGAGTGTATAGATAGAGAGGCAATTGCACAAACTCCTTGATGCTTATTGAGAGTGTATAGATAAAGAAGCAATGGCACAAACTCCTTGAATATGGTAATATTTGGGGTAGAAATTATCCTTTTTTTTCTCTAGTCCTAATCGTGTCTAATAAAGAACAAGATGAATGGATATTTTAAATAGATTATTGAACATTGAACAAAATTATTGTGAAAAATTGTAATCACTACCAAATAAATGATCCCATAGATTGGAAAATGGGGGGGATATTTCGATAGTATTTATCTCACTTGTGTATATCATAAGGTATGTATAAATTGTTCATATCCTTGGAAACAAGTTTCAAAGCAAAATATGGTATTTGTGAGTGAGTAGTTATGCCTTTTGTTTTTAATAATGCTCCAACCACATTCATGTGCATAATCAATTACACATTTTAGACACAATTGGAAAAATTTATAGTGGTATATCTAGATGATATGCTCATCTATACTAGAAATTGAGGGAACCATATTCTACATATTTATATTTCTCTTCATCTTCTTTGGTCATTATTTTTCCCTTCATCTTCTTTGGAAACATAAATTGCAACAAAAAAATGATTAAATCATTCTTTGGGAAAACTACTATTCATTATACAGGTTTTGTTATTTACCACAATGACATATATGTAGATCCATCCAAAGTCAAACCCCTACATGATTATCCACTTAATATACATTTCCCTGGGTGGTATGAGTTTGAAAAGAAAATCCATCCGACATTTCTCTCACGTTTCCAAGCCACTTCAACTCTCCAATTAAAAGCATTTATCATGGAATGTTTAAGTAACTAAGACATTTCAATAACTCAAAGATGTCATTTTTCTCTACTCCAATGTTTTCTCTTCCTAATTCGAATCAGTGCTTTGAGATATAAACAAATGTATCAAATTATGGCACAGGTACAATTCTTGCATATAGGGGTTTCCCAATTGCATATTACTTAGAAACATTATTTAGCCAACAAGACTACAACACATACAAAAAAAATGATATACATTGATTAAAGCACTCAAGCAATGACAACACTATGATCTTCGTAAGGAAACTATGCTTCATACTAATCATCATTTTTTTAGGTTTTTGAATTCACAAACTAAGATTAAGGAATAACACCTTAAATGGGCTTCTTATGTTTAACAATTTCATCTTATTAGTAAAAGTACAAAAAGGAGACAACTAAAAAAGTTGTTGATAGTTTGAGTAGACCTCCTTATAAGATTTTACATGTTATGTATAATAATTTATGGCATGTGATTATTGGAAGTCACTTTATTTGAATTTAGATACACCGTTTGGATATATTCTTGCTCTTTACAACAACCCAAAGTGGTAAAGCAAACTCCTTTTCTTGATTATACATCAAGAGATTGTTTCTTATAGAAATTAAATTAAAATTGCATTGCAAATGGTTTGACAGTCCTCACACTCATTAGATAAGTACACATATCTTCACATAGTGGTCATTTTAGTACATTGAAGACTTTGCAACATTTGCAAAGATAAGATATTTCAATAGGCCTTTTATGAGGAAGTAGGTTGGATTGTACCAACCACTCTCCATTCACTCATAGTGTTGGTAATTCACATCTATGGACCACGTCAATGGATTTCCCACTACTCTTTGGAAACATGACTACATACTGCATATTTGTCATTGTGTGTCAGTTTTATACAATGGTTGTATTTATTCCATGCAACAAAATTGCATATTCGTCTACAATGTTGAGTTATTTTTCAAACATATATAGTGCTTACAACTCACTATTATGTCATGAACCCATATTCTTGTTCACTTTTGAAAAAACTTGTGTAATAATTTGGGTTGTCAATTAACGATCTATGCAACATTTGATCCACAAGACTTGGTAGTTAATATGATATGAAACGGTGTCATATATTTTGGTGCTTTCTAAGTGGAAAAACCGGAGCTACTAACTTGTAGGGCTCATTTTAAGAGAAAGTCATATTTTGGTGATTTCGGGTGCTGATATTTTTGGAGCTTATTTGAGGCATTAAACAACATTTTTGCCTACAAATTTATGGATGATGTCCCAACCCTTCAACATTATTCTACAAACCAATATCTTTCCATTAGCACAAAGATCACCTTAGTTAAATTTTACATGGGGAAGCTATGCTTCTTGCAAATTGACTTATGATTTTGACCACCATAGTACTAAGTGGATGCCATGTCATCTCCCATTACTCACACTTTTGCAGCTAGCCATTTTTGTACTTTCAAGAAGATTCTAGAGGGTCCAAAAACCTAACCTTAATTGGGAGTTGAGGCATGAAAAAACTGAACCCTAACCCTATACATTTACCATGACATGATAAATATTGGGTCACTAGTAAAGGCAAGGGTTCCATTCTTGTTGTATTGATTTATTGTTTCACTATTGAGAAAATAAAAGGAATGGAATATTATGAGAGGAGTAGAGGAAATAAAAGATCATGTAGTAGTTGTACATGCCACAATGTTTATGGAAACTCCATAACGAGGCCATCTTTCTTTTTATTTACATTTCATACCTGAGAAGAAAAGAGTAAGAAATAGTTATGACCTTCTAGTCAGGTTTTCCCATATTTGGTATCCCATGTTGTGTCTTGTGTTCATTTTGTGGTATTTATTGTTTTCCTCCTTTCATTGCATTGCCACTTTATTCTTGTGATATTAAACATACTAATAAGTAAACATTGCATAATAGATATATTTTGCATAATCTTGTTAGATTTCTTGTGATGAACTATTCTAGCGGAATATCCATGGCAATTTGCAAATCATATTGGTGTAAGAGTATTTTTATTAGGGTTTTTGTGTCAAAAGTTACAAGATCTAGAAATAAATTTAAGGGGAGAATTCCCAAACCCTAGACATGGTGGTGAGTATAATAAAAATCCAAATGTTCAATCGAAGGAGAGATTTTCAAATATAGAAGCACAAGTCTTGGACATCTCTCGCAACATTGTGATCCTCATGGAATTTTAAAGATAAATTTTGAACAAGTAGAGGAGTTTGGTAGTTGTAACTTGGAAGTTGGCTACAATGGGAAATCTAGAGACAAAGAAGAATTGGAAAATAGCTAGAGAGAGAGAGAGAGAGAGAGAGAGAGAGAGAGAGAGAGAGAGAGAGAGAGAGAGAGAAGGTTACAAGATCACATCTTCCCATTCTTTGTTTTAAGTGGAAGTGAAAATGGACATCAAACCCTATCCAGGTGAGTTTGATGTTGTTAATGTGAATTAATGTGTTAAACAATTAGAGGATTATTTCAATGTTCATAACACAGAAAAAGAGAAAAATATATAATTTACTTGGTTAAAGTACTTAGTGGGGGTTGTTCAAAACCCTCATTAAGTCCTAGTTTTATCCTATCAAGTACAAATAAGACCAATAGATCCATTAACATTACTTTCAATAGAAGAAAGGGTAAAATGTCTAAGAATACACCACTAAAGTCAGAAAATGAGCCATTCTGTTGGAAATATCTCCCAAGAACACATATGTACTCCTTAAGTATTTGGGTGGTATCCACATTCATTGAAGGAGGCAAGTCATGCTATTTAAACCTAGGATCGTTGATGAGGCTTGTGTGCATTCTATATGTAGATGACATGAAGAAAGGGAAACCAAATGTTAAAAAAAACACCACTAAGTCACTTCCAAGGCGATAAAGGAGAAGTGGAAAGGAAAGGATAAGACAACAACAACCACTACAAGTTAGTGCAAGGATAAAAAAAACTATTGTAGTCATTGTAATACCAATGGAGATACCAAAGATAAGTGTTATAAGCTACACGAAGAGTTGAATATGAAAAACTACAAGGAGTGTTAGAATATTGAGAATATGCATAAACATACAACAATATGTTTGTTAACATGCAAAGCAAAAATATACTAGTCTAGCCTTCCATCTATACAAGCAACAAATAATCATGCTATAACAAGGGACAAAATAAAAGAGAACAATACACCAGATATATGTGGTAAAACCCCAAAAGGGGAAACAACCATGGGAAGGTATGTATTCTTTATTCTTCAAAAATATCCAATCTTACAAGTGAGATTCTCTCCACATACGCTTCACAATATTCATATGAGATAAATCTCAACAACCCAATATATGCTCAAAGTCTCTCCCTCGCCTCTATTATATACCAAGATGTATGGAAGAATAACAACCCAAAATATGTGTGGGATAAATGATTTTCCACCTCTTTATATAATGACTGGTAATATTAGAATATTACTCCATGATGCATGTGGGATAACTCTTTTTACATAAACTTGGAGTTATTTATGCCTTCCAATGCTATATAAGTCATTATACTAGACATCATTACACATGTAATATTAAAATTACACATTCCTACAAGGAGGCAAAGAATAAGAACATGTTATTTCTGGATTTAGGCAAATAAGTAGAGAGCACCTTCGATGTAGACAAAAATATTGTCTACACTAAATTAATGTAGAAGGAAATGAACCTAGTAGCCTCCATCCTAAGGAAAACAAGGACATGACTAAATTATTCCATATTAAGATCCAAGTGAAGAAGACAAAGGTGGATGTTTTATTTGATTATGTTATGTAGGATAACCTCATAGAAAAGGATCTTGTAAGTAAACTTGATTTGGAAGTTCGTGAAAATCCTCACCCATACCCATTGGGATGGGTAAATAAGTATATATAGCTTAAGGTCACTAAGCTATGTAAGATTGAATATGTTATAACTGAAAACTATAGGGATGAAGTGGAGGTATATGTAGTACTACTTGATGTGTGTGGTGTAGTGTTTGGAAGCCCCCGCATGCACAAGAGGGATGTGATATTCATGGGGAGAGAAAACATATGCCTCTTGATCAATAATGGGAAGTCCTTCATCATCAATTCACACAAAGCAAATCCAAGGTCTCTATGTTGATTTATAACCAACTCAAGAAGCTTATTAGTTCAAGTAGCAAGTTTGTATTAGTCTTCTTGAGCCATAATCAATAAGGAGAAGAATAAATAAAGGTAAAGGAACATCTATAGAGGAATGCACTAAAGAGAAAAACATCACCTGGAGGATATTTTATAGGCATATAGAGAAGTGTTGAAAGATCCTAAAGGGTTACCACCTAAGAGGAAAGTGGAGCAATACATACAGTTGTTTCCTAACTCTCAAATGTCAAACATACGATTGTCTAGGAAATCCATCTTGGAAGTAGTTGAAGTGAAGAATAAAGGGTAATGATTGTTGGAATAGAGGGTAAATAGAGAAAGTACCTCACCTTGTGGGTCACTTATCACCATAATTCCTAAGAAGGATGGGAATTGGAGAATGAGTATTGACTATAGAGATCCGAATAAGATCATCATAAAAAAATGATACCCTCTACCTAGGATTGATGACTTGCTAGATCAATTGCAAAATTCCAAGTACATTACCAAGTGGTATCGTAATCATGATACCACTAGGTTTGACTAAAATGAGAAGACACCTAGATGACTACCTTTAAGCCAAGGAAAGGTTTATATGAATGGTTGGTAATTCCTTTTGGGTTATATAATGCACTAGCTAATTTATGAGTTTGATGAGTGATATATTGTTTCCTATATAGATTCATTTGTAGTAGTGAACTTGGATCATATATTGATTTTTAGCTGTACCTAGGAAGAGCATATCTCACATCTAAATCCTGTGTTAGAGACCCTAAAATATCATCAACTAATGGATAACTTTAAGAAATGTGAATTTTCACGACAATGTTTGATGTGCTTGGGGTACATGATTGGTGAAGAGGAACTCTGTGATTAATCTTATAAATATGGAGTTCATCATTAAGTGGTAAAGTCCTACCAATGTCATTGAAATTAGGAGCTTTGTGGGAGCAACACTATTTGAGCTTGGTTCAAATTTTAAGGGCTAAATCAAAATCATTCAAGGACTTGGGACATAAATTTGATTTATATTCAACACTTTAATAATAGAGTGGTCTACACTTCCACTAGTAAGTCCCCTTTTGAAATTTGCTTTGGATTTGTGATTCAAAGAAAAATCAAGCTCCCTACAAATAATAAGTACATAGTGGCCTCCACAAGTCATCTCTACTTTAGACATACACTATTCACATAGGTAGCATACCTAAAATCTTTCTCTCCATGTTTGTTCATTCACAATGGTGGGGAATTGTATTCAAGATTAACAAAGGGGCTTTTAACAATACTTATATAAAAGGGAAGCCCTACCCCCGTGTAGACACTTTTTTCAATAATTAAACAATTGATACACACCAACTCACACACATGCATTCTTTAGATTATCATGATTTGTAATTACATATTGGAACCGCACATATGGGCATGGTATGGTTACTAATGAACTATTTTCACATTTCTATTAAATGCCTCATAACAAAACAACACATAGCTAAATTAATTGTAAATGATGGGCTTCTATAGTTGTGGCAATATTTCATAAGTACTCATCTATTATCCCCTTTGTTAGGCATGTGGCCATGGTAACCGACCTTGCCTTAAACTTTGTATTTTGCATTCTTCTTCAACATCACTTGATATCTTCAATCAATGTAATATTTACCTACCGCATCACCTTCTCATTTCATCTTCATCCTAATTTCTTGGCTTCCAATTGCTTCTAACTTATGCAATGTTTCTATTCCTTGTGTCCTTAGTTTCATCTTGTAATCAATGTAACATTTTCTTTCCATTTTCCCGCTATGGTATTTGTATACCCATGAATTATTTTTGGGATTTCATTTGTGATAGATAGAGGTTGCAAACAAGTTTGGGTAATTTTTGAGATGTTTGCATGTAACATGCCTAGGAAGTGGGATAATTTCTAGCACATGCAGAGTTTTCTTACAATAACACAATGAATAACTCAACATGATTGTCACCTTTCCAAGTTATATAAGGATGTAGTCTGAAAGGAGTGGGATTTGATTTAAATTTCTCTTGAGATGTAAAGAGGTGACGATGAAAAGGGATTTATTGAATAGATGAGGGATACACATTTGCAACGTCAAGAGACTTTGAGAGAGCAAGGCATAAGGGGTGCACAATTATGTGAAGGAGATTCGAAAGACTTCAATAAGGTAATTTGATGATGATGCATCTAAGTAAGGAGAATTATCCTAAAGGAACTTATCATAAGTTGAAAGTGAGAAAGCTTAGATTGTGTAGAATAAGAAGGAAAATTGTGGATAATGCATATCAAATGGAATTGCTAGAAAAACTAGATACATCACTAATTCTCATTGTAAAATATCTTTATGTTTTTCCACGTTATGAATAAGGTAAAGCTAAAAAAGAAGAGAAAAATATTGTTATACCGAATTGAATGAATTAAATGGCGAGATAACATAAACATAAATAGACCAATGTAGAGGTAACCTAAATAAAAATAGTTTTCAATATGGTTTTGGAAGAGAAGGTATTCAAAACATTAAGCATACATTACTAGTATTTGGTGAAGTGGAGTGGAAAACCAAATATTTGAAATTATGTAAAAGAGATTGTCAAAAATTATGTAAGAGTAAAGTCACGATGGAACAAAAAAATGATGATGTACATTCAAAGGTACAGAGGGAAATGTGATCTAGAATAATCTAGATATATACACATTTGAATCAACATGAAAAGATAATAGATAAATAATTTTTCACTGAAGATATTATTTAGTTAAAATTTCGAAAATAAAAATAAAAATAAATGCAATATTATCAAAAAGTTTTTATTATCAATAAAAATAATAGTTGTTATTATCAATCAATATTATAAAAAAATAATAGTTATTATTATCAACAACTATTATCAACAAAAATAATAAGGTATTTGTATTCTTATTGATATATAATGTGTATGTAATGATATAATTTACGTGACGCTAGAGTGTACACCCATGCCAACCACTAAATAGTAAGCTTGTAAAAGTACATTGATGAACTTATTTTGTTGGAAAAAGAAAAAAGTTACGTTAGTATTTTCTTTGAAGCTTTATGAGGTGAGACTATTTTTTTATGTTACTTTGTATTTTCCTAGACTCCTTGTGCTCACGTGGTTGAAGTGCTCGTGTATAAAGGTTAACATCATTCAATGACATGAAATATTTAGAAAACCTTTTAATTTGAAATGTAAGGTACCTTTATTGACAGAGTCTACATTTTGAAAGTAAGTTGAAATCTAAGTCAATGGAAAAGTGATCCTAGGAATGTAAGGTGATTTAAAGCCTTCGTATTGGTCAGCTTTTATGGGCTCTATGCATATAGGAGATTATTATGGGATTTGGTATAAAAGAAAAATATTTTGGTAGGGGAAAGTTGTTGGGGTAGACCTTAATTTGACATTAGGTTTCGAGAAAGTGTGGAGAGAGGGGGTTAGAATTGATTTTTAACTAATTATTTTACTTTGTTTTTTGAGATTTTGAATTTAGTTAGTATTAAGTCATTGAAGCTAGTCTTTATTTAGAGAAATTTCAGAAGTGGGAAAGTTTGAATTTTCAAAAGTTCGATAAATTTTCGAAGGCTATTTTTTTTTTTAAATAACAAGGTATAAATCCAAGGCTAGGATAAGTGGCTCCTTATACCACTCTCCTATCCTACATTAGTTAGAAGAAGTGGATAAGAAACCCTTGCCCCTTTCAAGTTTAACCACACTTTGGCTTTGTGATGAAGGTTTTAGATTATTAGTCACCAGTAATTGGAGAAATTTTGAGGTTAATTCAAAGGACTCGACCATGCAACAATTTGTATGTAACCCAAATATAATAAATCAAATAATGTTAACTTAGGCAAGGGTTAATAAAGAATGAGATATCCAAGAATTAAAGGATGTAGAAGAAAGTGCTACTACTTCGTTTAATTCAAATTCTTCAGGAGTCTTCTCTAATGAAGACCTTGACTCATTAAAACTACTTGAAGGCATGAAAAAATACTGCACGATAAGGAAGAAGAAGAATGGAAGCTTAAGAGTAGAGCCACCTAGTTGCATGAAGGATGTCTTCTCTAATGAAGACCTTGACTCGTTAAAACTACTTGAAGGTATGAAAAAATACTGCACGATAAGGAAGGAGAAGAATGGAAGCTTAAGAGTAGAGCCACCTAGTTGCATGAAGGAGAAATCAGTAGCATTTTTTTTCATAGTTATGCTAATCACTAAAAAAGTGTCAATTCCATCTAGGATATTGGACTATTTGACGGATCTAGGGAAAAGACTTACAAAGAAATTGCAAAAGCAACCAAGAACCATTTTAAAATCCTCTTCAAGGAGCTTGAGAATAAAAATATTGGGTATTAGATGAAGATTGTAAGGTTATTTCTTAGAATTTTTTTTATCAAATAATGAACGAAGACTTAGAGGTAGATGTCACCAAGGAAGAATTGAATATTGTTTTTGTACTCATCTAAGAAATCTAAGTGCCCCGACCCTGATGGTTGGACGATGGAGTTTTACCTAGGGTTTTATGACTTTTTGGAAGAAGAGATCCTTATAGTAGTTAAAGAATACATGACTATTGGGAAGGTCCATGGTTTTCTAAACACAATTTTTATAGCCCTCTTTCCAAAAATAACGATCCATATTCCTTCAAGGACTACAAACCTATTTCATTATGCAATGCCATCTACAAATAATTGCAAAAGCATCAATAGACTGAAAGGAATGTTGTCTAGTTTTATTTCTTTCTAATACACAGATTCATGATGTAGTGGGTACAACTTAGGAAGGATTGCACTCCATAAACAAGGAAAATTATTTGTAGTGCGACTAAATATTTATTTGTCAAAAGCATTTGATAAAGTAAATTGGTTATACATTTGGTTAGTGCTCATGCAAATGAGGACGAATCTCCAATCGATCAACCGGACTTTGCAGGGTTGTGTGTCCTCAACTTCTTTTGTTGTTTTAATAAATGATTTTCCCTCAAGATTTTTTAATGCTTCAATGAGTCACAAGGTTGTTGTTTATCACATTTTTTGTTTCTTTTGGTAATTGAAAAATTGAGCAAGATGGTTAACAAAGCCAAAAGAGAAGATTCCATCAAGGGAATAAAAGAAAAAAGTTTTGTTTTCATCATGCATTTGTTGTTTGTTGATGACATACTAATATTTGGGCATGGCTCCTTAAGGAAAATTAAGCATTACAATGGAATTTTGGATACCCGTTGTGGGCAACTAGTATGGAAATAAAATTGAATAAATCCCGTATTTTTTTCAGTGGTTTAAAGACTGAAATAGAAAGGAGGATCTCTCAAGTTTTAAATCTAAAATCAACTCCTCTAGCCTGAGGATTCAAATATCTAAGATTTTATCTAAAATGTAATTATTAAAAGGTTGCAAATTGGTTGTGCCTATGTTAGAAAATAGAAGCCAAGATTTCATGTTGGTGTCACAAATGACTGTCTATAAGAGGTAGGCTAGTGTTGGTAAAGTCTGTTATGGAAAGTAAACCAGTTTACTAAGCTTTCATAGACCATATCCCCAAAAGTATTATGGATAAGATAAGGAAAAAGTGTTTTAAATTCCTTTGGACATGCAAGAAGGAAACTAAAGGAATCCCTTTGGTAAAATGGTCAAAGTTAGCTAAGACAAAATAAGTAAGGAGATAGGGTCTCAAGAACACCTATACTTTTTCCGAAGCCTTGGTTTCAAAAAGCCTATGGAGACTATTCTTTAAAGAAGGTTTACGGGCCAAAGTTATCAATTCCAAGTATCCAAGAAATGTCTTAGTTGAAGATTGGATTAGAAAATAAAATAAAAAAGGATTTAAGAGAGCTTCTATTGTCTAAAAAGGTCTAGTCAAATATTTTAACATGGAAAATTAGTGAAAGAGACAATATGATATTGGGAAAGGACTATTGAATAAGGTGCAATGGTAATCATATACTTTCCCATGTTTAATTGAGGAATTCCATGCTCAAGGTTTGACAAGGATCTCAAATATTACATCCCCTAGTGGGTCGACTCAAAGCTTAAAAACAACATAATATTTAAACCTACATGGTGATCAAGCAACTAAATGGACGCAATATGTTACTCCTAAAACATAATGCTCTAATACTATATAATCAAGAAGAGGAATACAAATAATCTAAAAATAAAGCAACCAAAATTCTAATAGAGAAAATGGGATATGAAGTTATAATTGATGAAGGCTTTAGGGAAGAAAATAGCAAAAATGAGATATGAAGTTACGATTGATAAAGGCTTTAGCAAAAAAAATATTTGATAGTAAAAGTTGATTTGGAAGTTAAAAATCCTCCTAAACAAAAAAAATAATTTAATAATCTTTCTTTGGTTATTCTTTTCTAACATAATTCTTACTGGGCACATTGTAAAAAAAAAAGGAATTGAAATGGATTAAGCAGACATGTCTTTTGCCAAGCTGATTATGAATCAATAGATTTATCTGTCACACAACCTTTCTCAATTTTTTGTGTGGAATTAAGTAGTGTAGTTAATAAATGGCTTAGTCCCTTTGTATAAAGACTCTCTCTTGGATAATTTTCAAAAATGGATAAATAAACTTCCATAACACGACACAATATTAAAGTATGTATCAACACTTGTCATAAAGAACATGTACATGCTCCCACACCACAATAATAAGGTGGAAGTAATTGATGTTACTAAGAACACTACCACTTACCAAAACGAAGATAATCTTCAATCCTCTTATCTAATAAGATGAAGAAAACTAGTTTTGTACATTTATTTCAATTTATTTTTATTTTTATTTCATTATGCTTAAAACCTAAATAAATACTAGCATTTGCATTAAGAGGTGTAAATGCTAGCTAGTCGAGAAGATAAAAATATTGAGTCTTTCTGCAACTAAATTTTTCTGATTTATCTTGGAAATTGGGAATTACATTTTAATAATACTCTTGTGGGTACTATTGACTTGACTTATAACTCAGGTTTTACCTCAAGACATTGATGACTAAATACATCAATGACATCCCCGATCAGAGGATCAACGTATCTCTCTCCCGCTCTCTCCTCGCTCCTCTCTCTCTCCCCCTCTCCCCTCTCTCTCTCCCTCTCCCCTTGCTCCTCTTCCCCTCTCTCCCTCTCCCTCCCTTCGTCCCCTCCTGCCCCACCAAACCCCCCCTCTCTTTCTCTTAAGTGGAGGAGCCGACTTCTGCAATGCTAACCGGAAATATGAAATCAGGAAGGTGTGAGAGTGCGGAAGACATGTTTCTCATTGATATATATTGATTTTTTTTAATTAATAGTATTTGTTTTCAATAATAACATTTCAAGTGAATTTTAATGTAAATGTTCTGGGACAATGACTTAGAAACCTCTTAAATTGGAGTTGAGAGTGAATGAAATTATAAATAATTTAAATTTATATAAAAATTAACAGTTAACTTTTTTATGATTATTTTAAAAATATTTAAAGTTGAGTGCTTATATTAACAACTAACTTTTCCTCTCAAATGGAGTTATGAAAATATAACCTTCAAAATCATATGTGATTATAATCATAACAGCTATTTTAAAAAACAAATATGTGATTACAATCATATGTTTGTATTAATAATATTATTTACATGACTCTTAATTAATATTAAAATACAAACCAATATTATTTAGATGACTAAAATAATATTAATATAATATCAATGCAAAGTGTGTAAATTAGAGTTGAGTGCGAAACCGGAATAGTGAAGAATTGCAAGTTTCAAAATTCCAAAAGCCGACTTCCATATCCCCAACGGAAAATCAGAAACCGAAAAAACGAAGCCCTATTTCGTAAGTGGAGGAGTCAACTTCCACAATCCGAACGAGAAATCGGAAATCAAGAAGGTGTGAGAGTTCGGAAATTGAGACGAAAATCGAGAAGGTGTGAGAGTTCAGAAATCGGGAAGGTGTGAGAGTGCCCAAGACCATAAATATTTAGTGTCGGCAACTGAATAGTGTAAAAACTATAAAATTTAGAAAAACTATTGAGAGAAACATAACTATAGAGAAATATTTCATAAATTTATTCAATATTAAATAAGCGATAAATCTACAATATTATGCATATGAGAAACTATTGTTTTTAAGGTTAGGTGGATTTGTCTCATCTTTTTTTTTTAATTCAAGATATTTAAACTTGTCATTTTTTTAGAGTAAGATGAAATCTCTTTTTATTTATTTATTTATTCAAAAGCATGTTAAGAATATAATTGTTTCAAAGAGAGTAATTCTAAAATATATGATAATAATATAATATAAAATTTCATTTAATATAATCTTAATATTATATTGGTTAGAGGTTAGGAAGCCCCACAAAATAATATTATTAGTATATTATTTTTATTTTTTTTAATTAAAAAATGTTAAATATTAATGGAATATTATATCAAAATTTATAAATATTAATATATAATAAAAAATCACAAAATATAAGAAGCCAATAATTTTTATAAATTAAAAGTTATTTATAAAATATCCTTAATCTCATCACTTTCATAAAATATACGCATAAATGGTGATCTTGAAAACAATGTCATCAATATGTTTCAATTCCATAATATGTATACAATAAATAATTTCTAAATTTATTAAAATGTATAATTATTTAATAATTTATTCAAATTATTGAAAATTTTGAATTTAATTTGTTAGGTTTTATTTTTTTATTTTTCTTAAATGAAGAGTTTGAGTTTTCCCAAGGTAGATTTTCGGCAAAGCAGAATGCGGAAAAGTAAATTGATAAATTGGTTATCAGTTTATCTTTCTGCTTTACTTTTTTGGCATTGGAAAGAGGAACGGGAAAACACAAATTGATAAATTGAATATCAATTTACCTTTGGGCTTTCCGCATTCCAAAGCAGAAAGCCTAAAAATTGATAAATTGATTATCAATTTACCTTTATGCTTTCCGATTTCCAATGCGGAAAATCAGAAAGCGAAAAGGTAAATTGAATATCAATTTACCTTTAGGCTTTTCCCATTCCAAAGCAGAAAGCCGAAAGCATAATATTGTTTTTGCTTTAGAATTTTATATGATTTTATAAGAACTAAATTATTGTTAATATTGATTTTAATGTTGATATCAATCTTAAAAATTGAAAAAAAAACTGAAAATTAACATTACAGATTAAAATATAAATTTCAAATTTATAAAATTATGTGATAAAATAATAATTATAAATTTTATATGCCTTTATGAGAACTAAATAATTGTTGATGTCCATGTATAAAATTATTTATAAACATTATAAATTAAAATATAAATTTCAAAATTTTAAAACTATATCGTGATCTTGAAAACAATGTCATCAATATGATTCAATTCCATAATATATATACAATAAATAATTTCTGAATCTATTAAAATGTTATAATTATTTAATAATTCATTCAAATTATTGTAAATTTTGAATTTTATTTGTTAAGTTTTATTTTTTATTTTTTTTCAACAAACAGTTTCAGCTTTATCCAACATAGAGTTTAGGCAAAGCAAAATGTAGAAAGGTAAATTGATAAATTGATTATCAGTTTAAGTTTCCACTTTAGGTTTTAGGCATTGGAAAACGGAATGAGGAAAGGTAAATTGATAAATTGATTATCAATTTACCTTTCCACTCCGCTTTACAACTAAATAGATTTTATTTTGAAAGACAAAGAGATTTGATTTTTAGAAAGAACAACCACTTCATCCACAAAAATAGAAACAAAAAATACACATACACATTCACATTGAAAGCCCCAAGCTGCAACAGATCAAAGCCCCAATTCTTATGCACATTGAAAATATTGGAATATAAACTAATTTGTCCAGATCACAAATTTGCATCCAAATAAAAAATCCCCGGTGACTTCTGTAGGGTTGAACGGTTTGGAAGGTACTTTTAAAAGTCCAGTTTATGACTTTGGCCCCAAATAAATTTAAAATCTCTTAGGTAGAGAACCAAGAAATTTAAGGTTCCTACGGCATCAATTTGGATTAATGTCATAAAACCAAAATTGAAATCTTATATTTTTCTATAAGTGTTTATTTTCATGTTCGACACAGATAAATCACAAACATAAGCTTTTCAGACTTATAATGCATCATCAAGTTCAGAGATTGGCAAGACATATTGCAAGAGTGGAGTTCTTCGAGTTCGGAAAGCATAAGCCCCTCCGCCTTAGTTGTTCAAGTGATATAAAAGAGATATTTCAGTTGCAGGTAAGAAAACCTTCTAATCCATGGATCTATGTGTAGATTTTGATTAGCAAAATTCTCGAACACTCATGCATGCAAGCAAAATGAGACAAACTTCAGCCATATCAGAATCTAATTGGGCATTTTATAAATAAAATAATCCAAAAAGTGTGAATAACTAAAATCTAAAACTGAAATTGGTTGGCTACAACGTATTAAATTTTTTTTGTTTTCTTCTGAGTTAAGGTTTGGTTTATTGTTAAATAAAATTTAATCACACAAAATTACATTAATAAGAAATAAAAATTAAATTTATCAATTTTTAATTTACTCCAATCTTTTTATGAGACTACAAAAATGACTGGTTTTAAAAACTTGACTTACCAATCAGAAGAAAAAGTAAAAAATTATGAATTATGTTGATTTCAAGAGTGTCTTTCCAATTTTAAAATATTTTTTATAACGCAAAGGAACACAAAACAAACTGCACCTCTGTGAATTACTCTTGCAATGATATGCCATGTAAATATTAATTATCAAAAGCTACCCTAATACAGCTATAATCGATATAAAATTTACCACTAAGTATGCGTCGTTATGGTTACACTGAGTAGTGTCGAGCACAAAAAATGTAAAGGGCTAGAAAAAAAAAGAGTGAAGTTATTCTGTATTACAAAGGATATCTAATATTTTTTTTGGGTCTGTAATTAGGTTTAAAGTAGGTAGAGTAGACCTGGCAAGGCTGGAGAGTAAGAATATGGCTAGGACTCTCTGAAAGTACAGAAAAAAATGACCAAACACACATATTTTCACCAAAAAGGTTCATTGTCGAGATAGAAAACTCACCCAATGCAAATTTGATTAGCCAGGCAACGTCCAAGAAAGTACACTTGGCCAATTTTGACGAAGAACAATATTAAACTTGCAACCAGAGCATTTATTACTCTGTTGCATGTAAAATATTTTTAGCGAATTTTGACACCGATCCTCGAGATTCTGAAACACATTGGCAAATCCTTTAACCATGCTTGGAGCTTCTTGCGTCAACTAAATATATTTCAAATAAACTTGTTTCAAAAACATCAGTTCAAAAATACCAATATTAAACAGCCAACCAGAAATTGTTTGATCATTAATAAGCCAGAGTGCAAAAAATTTGGCATGCTCTGGATCTTGAACTAATTTGAGTTGTTAATTGAAAGTATTCTAGAGTATATGGTGAAATAAGTGAGTCCAACCTAATATTAATAAGTTTGAAATTAAAAAAAAAAAAAAATTGGCTTCCTATCTTTAAAAAATAATAATAACCTATTATAAGGTAAATAATTAAATGAACAAAAATCATCTTTAAGCTGAGATCTTTTAAGCTCCTCGGTGGTTTGCAATTGGTTACTTTTTATTCTTTTCACATCTTGTTACTTCTGATACTTTTCAATGTTCAATAAATTTAAGGTTCATAATCAATATAAACGTGTATTTCAAGATCTTGAATTGAATTAGTCTAGTCTATAAATTAGTCCATTTTCATAACAAATTCAGCTTAGAGATTAGTTAACCATGATATAAGTGTTATGTTTGTTGCCACTGTTTGTGGAGATCAACCGGAACCTTATTTCAGTGGCTTTGATGTAGCTTTCAAACTCCATGTAAAGAAAATAAATTGCATTTTTGTATTATGAGTTAAATTAAATATATAACCTAAGAAAATAGTATATGTATTTAATAAAGTTATAAAAAAAATTACTAAAAATGAAAGAGAAAAAATAAAGAAAATAAATCAGCAATTCTCAATGCAGAAAGTGGAAAGTAAAAAAAAAATATAAAACAAATATGAGATTTCCCAGATTGGTGAATCCCATATTTGCTTTACATTTTTCTTTCACTTTCAACAATCAACATTGCAGAATGCGATCCCATATTTTCTTTATATTTCTCTTTCACCTTCCACTTTCCGCATTCCGGATTGAGGAAATCTCATATTTGCTTTATATAATCCAGGTTAACGAATGGGGAAATATATATTCTTTCACTTTCTTCAATTTGCATTGCAGAAATCTCGTATTTGCTTTATATTTTTTTTTTCACTTTCAGCATTCCACGTTACTTAATGCGGATTGCCCAAAGTGAAAGAGAAATATAAATAACATATGGGATTTCTGGGGATTGCCGAAAGTGAAAGAGAAATATAAATAAAATATAGGATTTCCTCAATCCGCATTGGGGAAGATATATTATTAACAATAGATAAATGTGTATTAAAACAAATATTTGAAAAAAATAGTTAGAAGAAAATAAATTGCATTTTTGTAATACGAGTTAAATGAAAGATATAACCTACAAAAAATAAGACTATATGTATTTAATAAATTTATAAAAAAACAATATTACTAAAAATAAAATTCCTTCTGCAACTCCACTTCGGCAATGCTTACGGAAAGCTCCATACACTTCCTCATACATAAATATTTTCTTTGATTAAAAATACAACAATATAATTTTTTGTATTCTTATAAGTAAATTATTTTAAAGAAAATAAATTATTTCCGTGTATCTATTTTTCATTTTTAGTAATCCTGTTTTTAAAAATATGATTTTTTTAAAATGGTATAATTGTATGTTTCACAAAAAAAAATATAAATTAGAAAAAAAAAACTTCACAATTCCAATTCCTCAATTCCTTCCACAATTTCTCAATTCCGCAATTTAATAAATTGTTTAAATTTAGGAATTTCCGATTTTCTTTTTTTAAACATAAAATTATACCATTTAAAAAAAAAACATATTTTTAAAAAATAGAGTCTATACAACAACTAATAACCAAAACTTTGTTTTTTTAAAGTCTTTTTTATTAAAATCTTGTTTAAAATTTGCAATAATTACATTTCCAGCCATTGTTTCTACAAAATTCTGAATTTTTTTTTTATAGTTTTTTTTCCATTTACTATCTTGGTTGTTCTTTATTTCAAATTATTGTTGTGGAGGAATGCAAGAGAATGCTTTTGAATTGCCATTTATTTGTAGATTTTAAAAGTCTACGGAAAAAAAACAGTCGGTGCAAATCTTGTTAAGGGTGAGAAAAAAAGATTATTCATTAGTAGATATTAATCATTGAAATTTAATGAGACAGAGATTTAAAAATATCTACAACTCCAAAGTTCATACTCATTGGGAAAACTTCAAACAACTCCACCTTTGTATTTACAAAAAGTGGATGAAAAAAAATCAAAGTTTCGATTTCGGCATTACGAAATGCGGAAAAGTTTTTGTCTCATATTTTTTTAATCTTATTTTCTGATTTCCGCTTTCTGCATTGCTAAATGTGGAAATCAAATCTTATTTCCTGATTTCTGCTTTCTGCATTGCAGAATGCGGAAATCAAAATTTTAAAGACCGAGCTGCTTGAGAATGTCTTACATGTCAATGTGATATAACGCTCAGTTTTGGAGGTGATTTGAGCCCATTAGCATGCATTCTGAAAGTTTTCATCCCGCTCAGTTTTGGAGGTGATTTGAGCCCATTAGCATGCATTCTGAAAGTTTTCATCCCGCTTATCAATTCCACATAGAGTTTCCTACTCTATTCTCCATCTTCCATGAAGATAGACGAGAGAGGCAATTTTGACAAAAATTGGCGCCCACCTGGGATTTTTGTTTTTTGGATTTAGTAAAATGGTTTTATTTTTTATTTTCCTATTTCTTAACTACATGGCGCTCTCTTACTACCACCTCTTCATTAATTAAATAATATCCTATATTCTCGTGGGAACATCCTTCCCAATGTAATATTTTGGACAAAAGAAGTGTGATGTTTTTGTTAATTCACTTCAGCTAATCATTTAGTGTTTCTTATTTGGTTTTCTTATCCACATATTTTCACTATGTGATATTGAATTTTAAGCAAATTGCATGTTATAAATAGAGATGATACACCACTATATAATGATCACAATGGAAGAAAAATGACTCATATATTTATTAATCAACTTGGTTACATGCCTGGAAATGTCTAGACCAAAATTTTGAGTTGTAAGTCTGCCATTATCTCACCCACCAACCAAATGCATGCTTCGAATCAGTTGCAAATTGAGTGGATTTTCCTTCTCTATATTTCCAAGAATACAATCTAAATGTTTTAAGTTGCGTGATGCAAAAGCACTGCCATTCCACACGAAATCACAATTCACTATTCCAGAGGTTCATTATGAAAAATCAATAATTAATATCAAGTTCAATGTGGATGGTTCATCATGACAAATCAACAATTAATATTAGGTTCAATGTGGCTGGGATGTCTTCATCTACCACTCAAAATCAATGTATATACCTGCTGATATAAGACCGCCATTAAAGGAACACCCAATAGAGATATATTTCTCTGTCCTCCATCCAAAATAGGACCAACAATGTTGAGTCCTCCACAATGGTAAATTCGCTCTTCAATCACAAGTCACAGCCAGCCAGAACGTTTTAGCGTTGGGCGTCTTTCATCAAGATATTACGACCTTCAAAGGGTGATACATCATCCAATAAACCTCTTCTACCTTCATAAGTGACCACGTAGCCACCACAAAAGACATAGCTCTTCTTCTACTCAACAGGGATTCAAGATGATGTTCATGCCTCTATACAAGTGGATCACTGCGTTAATGGGTTCCTTTGGTTCCATGGGAATCTATCTTGTCAATGAGCACAGGTCCTCCTCAATTCTGATGATGTCCAAGAAGCTAGAAACCTTCATAGATTCTCTCCATTTCTTCCATTATTCAGATCTTCTTCCTAAACTAATAAATATTTCTTCACAATGCAGTATATCAGAATGATCTACTCCATACAGTGGCTAGGATGGATAGATTTGACTATCAAACCACTTCCTTTGGATATGCTAGTTGATAGTTGATGTTGCATGGAACAAATCTATTGTTGTTCAAATGTTATTTATTCAAATGTATTTACAGAAAGTGGATGAAAAAAAATCAAAGTTCTGATTTCCGCATTTCGCAGTACGTAATGCAAAAATAAAAAAATCTTTGTCTCATATTTTTTTTATCTTATTTCTTGATTTCCGATTTCCGCATTGTGAAATGCGGAAATCAGAACTTTGATTTTTTTTTCATCCACTTTTTGTAAATACATTTGAATAAATAACATTTGAAATAAAATAGATTTCAGCTAAGCGATTAGTTAACCCTGATATTAAGTGTTACATTTGTTGCTACTGCTTGTGCAGATCAGCTGAACCTTATTTCAGTGGCTCTGAAAACACACTGTAGCTTTCAAACTCCATGTAAATTTTCTTTACAGAACGAACAATCCTGTCAGGATAAACAAATATGTAGGGAGAAACCAAAATTCAAGAATAAGTTCTTAGCGTCTATGCTGATTAAAATTATCACATTTACAACAACTAAAGCATTGCAAAGTTTAATCTAATGCAGAACCAAATTTGGCATCATTCCACAATTAAAGGCATAATAGATCAATATGCTTCCTTCGTGTAATCCTAATCCTCTAGCAAGGCTCAAAATCTCCTTTTCACTACCAGAGAAAGCCCTAGGACAATCCAATTCAAGCACTAACAATAGTGTACACTAACTATCGGCCGCCCTTGGAAATATGATGTTTCCTGGCCAGATGTTACAGAAACTATACAAATCTACAATGGAGGCTTCCAAATTTTCCCTCTATCTTAAGATGCAAGTGATGCCTATGTACAATCAATTGTTTAAGTAAGCAGGACATGCTAGTCATAGTACACCCCCATACTTAGTTTTGTAAGAGTTTCAAATTGGGGAGATACAGTAAATACCCTACGTATAGAGGTCGGTGCAAAACAATGAAAAGAAAGGAAAAAACATACGAGATTACTACAAAACATAATAATTAGCGTTTGACGGTTGACATTTCCAGAAAATGGAAGATAGAGGAAATCTAGGCCGCAGAGAATTGGTGTATATGTACAGAGAAGACAGGGGGAAGAAAATTATCAGGCAAATGAAGCCTCGCCAGAGCAAATTTCTCTTACTTTGGAAGCATTGGAGACTTCTAAAACGTGCATACGTCGTTCAAGGTATTGAAGCTCTTGCTCCATATAAAACACTCGCTCCTTTAGATTTGTGTTGGTTTCTTCCAGATAAGCAATCTAGTTATCTTGGTCAGTCATACGAATTTCAAGGCTTTGTGGTCTAATTTCATTGGTGGAGGGCTAAACCATCTCAAAATGGCTTATATCAATATCTAGGATTCGTTCAATCTTTTCTTCAAAAAATTGTACAGATTTCTCCAAGTATAGTTCAAGATCATTATTTCGCTGGTTCATGTGGCGAACTCTCAAGAGCCCTTTCAAGGAACCGTAGCTATCCACACCCCACTCTTGGTTAGCTTTCTCAACGACATCTTCTTTGTAAGGGGAAGTGATAAGAGCGACGGCAGTGGGCACAGAGGGAGTATATGGAGTGCTTTTGCAGGGGACTATTCCGCCAGATTGTTTGGCTCATATTATGTAATATGTTGTGTTGCAAGGCGCATCTGGAGCAGATGGAAGGTTTTGTTTCCATTTCTTTTTCTTCTTCCTACATTGGCCAAAATCTCCACCAAATTTAGAGGTAGGCCGATAAAAAAGAACGCAATGCCAAGTTTAAAATAAGGATCGACTTGGCGGAGGAAGAATTTACGTGGTAAGAATATGAACAGACATAATAAAGCTTGAGCATTACTGGCCAAAGAGACGATGAATGTTTTGAGACCGCGTCTCCATAGGGAAAATGCCTTCGGCGTAAATATGTTTAAGAATTGTATAAGATAATGCTTCATTAATGAAGTATGGATTAAATTAATAATAAAAATGTGTTTGTAAGGATAGCACAAACGAGTTTTTGGTTATATGAATAAGAATAGCACAAACGAGTTTTTGGTTATTTTTTATTTAATATTATGTTTAAGGAATGTATAAGATAATGCTTTTTTAATGAAGTATGGATTAAATTAATAATAAAAATGTGTTTATAAGGATAGCACAAATGAGTTTTTGGTTATATGATTTTTATTTTATTTTATAGTTTGGTAGGTTATTTTGAGTAGTTGAGCATTTTAAATTATAAGTAGGAGGTTGCAGAGTCAAGTCTTTGGGTTGCTTATCTTTTTTATTATTGTGACCCTCACTCAATGTCCCCATCAAGTTAAGTTGCCAAAACTATAGTAGGGTGGTTTACCTTAGACATTATCCTCGAAATAAGAGAGCACATGATGAATTTTCTGAAATATAAATTTCATTAAAAAAATTAATATTCTTGATGGGAATATGAATAATTAGCTGAGCACACAAGCCAAATAATCACACAAACACACAGAGATAGGCGTGAAAGACATTTTTTCTCATTCACAAATGTACATTATATTACATGAGATGACCCTTGGTTTTTACTTCCAAGGTGGTTCTTGGAATCCCATATGACTCTTGGTCTCCCTTTCATGTTTATATTCCTCACACCGAGGATTAGATTGCAACAAATCCCCCCTTAATCCAAAGGGTGTATATGAGTCCAAGAAAAATGAGAGAGTTAAATAATAGGCTCGACAAACCGATTATGCCAAGCAAGTTAGATAGAAGTTTGCATTGTCTTCTGCTAAAATACAAGATGTTTTTGAAGAGGTGGTTTTGGTTGACCACCAACCAAAGGGGCTAGTAGAAGTTGCAATCTTCTACTATGTGGGTGGTTTAAGGCATACCACTAACTCTTGAACTTGGCACGAAGGCTCAAAGGCAATGTCTTGAACTTGACATGAAGGCTTAAGGGTTTTCTAGCATAAGCAATAGGAGGATGAAGTCTTCTACTGGATTTGTGGTTTTAGGATAATGACTAACCAACTAGAGAGTTGAAATAGGGAGTGAACAGTTGTAACTTGTTGAATATTTCCATCTTGACAGTTCAAATTATTAGACATGTTAGTTAGAAGCTTGCACTGTCTTTTCCTAATAAAAGGTGCTCTTAAAACTGATGGTTTTAGGATGACCACCAACCAAGTGGAGCTCATCCGAACATAGCTCTTAACAAGCTTTCTTGTTCTGGATCGCTTGATCTTGCTCACTTGTTTCTAACGGTATTCATTCCCTCCGTGTCAGGAACAATGTGAGGAAATAATACTCTCATGGTGTCACAACTAGACACAAAACACGTGAGTACTCAAAGGCATGGTTCTCTTATGTATGTGAGGCTACATCACATAATAAGGCCTCCAAAACTGGTTGTGGCTCAGGCTATGGCTTTGAATCTTGAAGCCTGACATAATGTCCCACCTATCAAGTGCAAGAGGTGAAGTCTAGGAAGAGGAAAGTATTATCTCTACATATATTTCATAGGATTATTGCAGTTAGTTTTTCTAATCTAATTAGCTTGATTAGGATCTTTATCTGAAAGAATAACAAGTACAACAAGATACATAAGATAGAGCATACACAAATATTTTCACTGGGGAAACCATAAAGGAGAAAACCCCACAAAATTCATTGGAATAGTTCTGTCACAAAGGTTCTATCACAAGATCAAATCCAATAAGAAGTAGTCTTCTGTAACTATCTATATCTCATCCTTGTCTCTCTCTCTCTACTCATGTGAACTAGAGTGAGTGTGTGTTTAAATGAGGGAGGGAACCTCCCTATTTATACCTTTCAAGTGGATGACCTAAGACATGATTTAGGTCGACCTCTTACCCTAACAGGGTTGACTTCTCCTAGAGAGACTCCAAAAATATATTACATGATGTTACATTAGGGACTATTTCCATGACTTACAATGAAAGTTGTACCTCAAGGTCCATACACAATAATGACATCCCCAAAGGAGGAAAACACATATCTGATGGGGGTACAACAACATACAATGATAATATACATCAAAATATCTTCCAAAGTTACAAATACATCAACACTCCCTCTTAACTAGGAAGGTATTCTCTCTCTCTCTCTCTCTCTCTCTCTCTCTCTCTCTCTCTCTCCACAGTCATCAACACATCTAGTCCAATCATCATCATAGAGTCATCATCATAGCTTCTTCCATAGTCATCTTCTTTTCGATCATCGAATGGTACTATCTGTCATTGGAAGTTTCTATAGATCCAACCCTTTTTCATGTTGGGTGTAGGCATAGTCCTCATCCATGCCTTCATCATATCCACGAGCAAGCCATTGCGTAGGTACAAACCAAGTCCTTCTTTACATTTCCATAGCAATAACCTGCATCTCCTACTGTCATCTCATCATATCTATATCGTCTCTTTGTTGTGCACAAAAACACACACAAAGCATACAGAGCACAACCCAGATGCAAACCACCTGCATTCTACGAACATAGGAACATGCCAAGATCTAATATACATCTACCACTATGCGAGAATCACCTAGGAGCACACCAATTTTCTTATGTCTCTCTATGGTCAACCTGCGTTCTACCAACATAGGAGAACTTCCTAGGGGCACACCAAGTGCCTTGTGACCTCATCATCTTCAACATGGGAGCACACACATACAAGGACTGATTACGACCGAACAATCTGTGTACAACAACATGATATTTTTTGTTTAGGTCAACCTCAAGGAATTATTACATTCGAACAACATGTGGCCAGGATATTTTCCTTTTGGACAACCTTACAGGACTGATTACATCCAATCAACCTGCATACCATGCCATGACTCTCTATTTACACTCAGACAACCTACATGACTTATTACATCCGAGCAACCTGGGTACTATGCAAGATTCTCCAAGTGTCCAAGATTTTCCAAGTCTGATTACATCCGAGGACAACCTATAGGACTGATTACGTCCAAGCAACCTATGTACTACACCATGACTCTCTATTTACGCTTGGACAACTTGTCTCATTTCCCATGTGAGATCTCATGCATCTGTGTCTTTTGGTCTCTGGTAATATTCTAGCATAGAAACACATCAAGACATATCACATCCAAGTATAAGATGCGAGATTCGCCAAGACTGACTACATCCAAGGACAACCTGCATGGTTGATTACGTCACCAAGACAACCTGTATCTCCAACTATTCTAGAACTCATCAATGTATCTTTTGAGGGGTCTCGTTCTGGATCAAACCAAGTATTTATTTGAAGTATTCAAACTTCACTCTGGCTAGAGGATTGCTCAATACATCAGTTATCTGCTTGTTTTTTTCCACGTACTGTAGCTTCACTGATCCTCTCTGCACCATATCCCTGATACAGTGGAACTTGATTTCTATGTGCTTTGACTTGTCATGGAACACTAGGTTCTTCGATAGCTTCAAACAACTCTAATTGTCACAGATGATACAAATATCTTTTAACTAGAGATCAAACAATTTAGACAGTAGCTTTCACAACCATACTGCCTCACAACTAGCCAAGCAAGCAACAACATACTCTTCCTAGTTTGTACTCAGTGCCATGTAGGACTGTTTCCTGATAAACCAGGATATCATGCAAGATCCCAAACTAAAGCAACAACCCGAGGTGTAGGCTTCCTATTAGTGGAGCTACCTTCCCAATTCGAATCAACATAACTGTGCAGGTTAATCTTCTAACTTGCATCATACTTGATCCCATAAACCATCGTACCATTTAGGTACCTCAATACATGCTTTGCAGAAACCAGGTGAACATGTCTCGGATCCGCTAGGAACTAGCTCAGGGTGTTCACAACAAAGCATATGTATGGTCTTGTATTCGTCAGGTACATTAATGAGCCAATAATTTGATGATACATCATGGGATCAACCGATTCTGATGAAGCGTCACACAAAAGCTTCAAGTTTGATGCCATAGGTGTGGCTATCGTCTTGCAGTCCAACATTCTTAATCTCTTCATAATATCCACGCTAAGCTTTCCTTCACCAAGGAAAATCCCATATGCATTCTGCCATGCCTCCATTCCTAAGAAGTAGTGCATCATCCATAGGTCTTTCATCTCGAACTTAGTAGCAAGTCTCCTCTTTGCATCTTCAATGAGTTCATCCTCTCCTGTTAAAAATAGGTCATCGACATATAGCAGAAGTATCACCGGTCTTCTGCCTTCAACCTTGAAGTAAAGGTTGGAATCCGCTTTACTCTTGGTAAATCCTAAGCTCATCAGAAAGCTATCCATCCTATCGCATCATGTCCTGGGTTCCTGTTTCAATTCATACAAGGCCTTCTTCAATTTACATACATGAGTCTACCTATCATGTGTCTCGAATCTAGTGGTTGTTCTATGTACACTTTCTCGTCGACTACACCATTCAAGAATGTTGTCTTGACATCTATCTGGTGTATCTTCCATCTCATAACTGCAACCAATGCAAGTATATATCTAATGGACGTGTACCTCACTACTGGTGTAAATGTCTCCTTGTAGTCTATGCCTTCTTTTTGTGAGAAGCCTCGTGTTACAAATATTACCTTATGTTTCTTGATGCTGCCATCTGCAAAATGCTTGATCTTGTAGATACACTTCAAAGTCATGACAGACTTCCTTTTCGGTCTTGGAACTATCTCCTAGACATCATTTTTCATAATCAACTGATACTCCTCGAATGTGGAATCTTTCCATTCTTTCTTTTCTGCAGCCTCTTCATAGGTGGAAGATTGTTTGTCAATGATGTCACATAGTAGGGCCACATAGCTATTGTAAGGATTTGGTCTTTTCCTTTCTCTATTCATCCCTTCTAGAGCGTCATACCTTTTTGCTTCTTGTATGAGCTCTCGTTCCCATGCTGGTTTCCTCTTTTGGGAGTCCTTCTTGTGAAGTGTCTCTACAAGCTCTTGTGGTTCTGCCATGTCACGATCTTCATGGTCTTCTGGAATTGCTTCTACAATTTTTGTACCTCAAACTCTTGTTCCTCGACCTCTTCAATAGGTATCCTCTTGGATCTAGAGTATGCCGAGTCCTCATTAAAGGTTACATCTCTACTGATGTCGATATTCTTGAATCCTGTGAATTATATTCGCTAGGCCTTTGATGTATCAATGTATCCTACGAATATACCCTTCCTCCCAGAAGGATCGATCTTGGTCATCTTCTCCTTTGGGATATGTATGTACACTGGGAAGCCAAATATCCAGAGATGGATGACTTCTGGTTTCTCTCCTGAGAAAGCCTCTTTACGAGTCTTGTTTTCAAGTACTCAATGAGGAGTACGATTCTGTACATACACAGTTGCCCTTGCTACTTTCGCCTAAAGGTGCAATGAGAGATCTTGGTCATGTAGCATTGATTTCGTTGCTTCCATTATGGTTTGGTTCTTTCATTCCGTAGCACCATTATGCTGATTATTGTATGAAGTGCTCAACTCTCTCTTAATCCTAGACTCTCTGCAAAGTTCCTTGAGTTCTTTCAAGGTGAACTCTCCGCCATTATCTAACCGCAGAGCCTTGGTATTCCTTTTGGTGTGGTTCTCAATCAAGGCGTTGTATTCCTTGAACTTACTAAATACTTCATTTTTCCCTTTCAAGAAATATATCCCAGTCTTACGTGATAAATCATCTATAAAGGAAACATAGTACACATACCCACTCAGTGAGCTGGAAGAAATGGGTCCACATACATCTGAGTGTACTATCTCCAGTATTCCTTGAGCTTTACTTTCACTGCTAGGAATTTGTTCTTTGCATTCTTTCCTTGTGCACATCCTTTGCAAATGCCTTCATGCTTTTCCTGGATTTCTGGAAGTCCTGAGATTGCTTTGTTTGTAATAGATAGTGCTCTATAATGTACATGTGCAAGCCTTCAGTTCCATAGTTCACTTGGTTCTATTGACTCATGAACCAAGGATTTTTCAAGGTTGTCCTTTTAGTTTGTATAAGCCTCAGTCTAGTTCTCCAATCACTGTTGCATCATCTATTGTCTTTCCTTTAGGACACATTATAACTTGTCTATCAACAAATGAAACTCTCATTCCCTTTGCATCTAGTGTAGATATGGGGAGAAGGTTCTTCTTCAATACCGAAACATATAGCACATTCTTAATATTTAAAGATTTTCTGGAGTTTAGCTTGTATGAATCGTCTCCACTCCCTTTTATGGGGTATTGATAATCATCCCCAAGTTTCACCTTGTGAGGTTACTCATGCTCCAAAATATTGATGAATGATTCTTTGTATCCCTTCATGTGTTTAGATGCCCCTTTATCCACAAGCCAATCATTGCTTCCATGTGAGATAATGCATGTGAGTGTTGAGATTAACATATACTCTTCATCTTAATCATCGACCTTCTCTCTTCTGAATATTTTGTTTGTTTGTTCATTGTCTTCGGCGGTATGAGCATGATGTCTCTTCTTCCTGTTGGGATAGTCTCTTGCAAAGTGTCCCTTTTCATCACAAGTGTAGCATCGGATATTGGAAGGATCCTTTGTGAACTTCTTTTTTTCTTGTCCTTCTTCTTGTTGTGATGGTAGTTCTCCTTCTTCTTATAGTTCTTCCTAGTGTGAACAATGAGAGCTTGATCTTCAGTTGCTCCCATATTCTCTTCTCTTGATATGAGTTGAGCTTCTTCTCGGAGTCAACTAAAATATATCAACTTCCTTCTTGCACAGATTCCTCGAATGAATGAATCCCATGATCAAGGTAGTCATCAAAATCTCTCCTTCTACATTTTCTTCAAATGCTTCAAGTTGTTTTTTATTTGAGCAACCCTTGTGAAGTAGGACTGTATAGTCTTTGAGTTTTGTATCTTCACATTTTTCAACTGGTTCCTCGATGTCATCTTTCAATTGATATTCTTTCCTTCGAACATCTTTGTCAAAGCATCAAATACTTCCTTTGTTGTCTTCCTAGATGACACATGGGGGATGAGGTGATCCTTAATACAATATGCAATGATTCTCTTGGCCTTAACCAATTTCTTCTTTTGAGTAGCCTTAACCTCATCTCCCTCTAGCTCTAGAACTTCTCCACTGATATGTTGATCCAAATCATTGCCTTAAAGGATCGGGGAGATTAAAGTTATCAACCCCTCCAAGATTGTACTCAAGATGAGTATGGTGAGTAATATTTTCATAATGAGAACCTCAAATGGAAATATAAAAGATTTAGATCTTATGTATTCGAGGTGTTCGACCTGGTTCTGGAGCTGATTGACCTAGGGTTTGTCAGAGAAACCCTAATTTTCTAAACTTGGAGTTTGGGAATTTAGTTTGGACAGAAATATGCGCCTCCTTGAGGCAAGTTGCTTAAAAAGGTCATTTTCTGAAGACTAAGGTGGGAAGCCTCCGAAACTTGATGCCCTAGTTTCTCCCAGAACTAGTGTTAGGGTAAAAAATGAAACTTCCTCAAATTTTATTCTTCTTCCACCAAAAGATGCACCCCTCTAGGGTGAGTTAGCCTAGACCTATTTTCTTGATGATCTATGGAGAGAAGACCTTGAACTAGGAAGCCCTAGTTTTCGCTACTGCACAGTGCCTTCTTTCAGAGAGGCTTTGATACCATGTTAGTTTTTCTAATCTAATTAGCTTGATTAGGATATTTATTTGAAAGAATAAAAATTAAAACAAGATACACAAGATATAGCAGATACACAAGACACAAATATAGTCACCGGGGAAACCATAAAGGAGAAAATCCCGCAAACTTCCTCAGAATAGTTCCGTCATAAAGCCTGTATCGCAAGATGATAAAGTCCAATAAGAAGAAGTCTTCTGCAACTATCTATCTCTTCTCCTTCTCTCTCTCTCTCTCTCTCTCTCTCTCTCTCTCTCTCTCTCTCTCTCTCTCCTCATGCAAACTTCAGTGAGTGAGTGTNATTTATACCTTTCAAGTGACTGACCTAATACATGATTGGGGCTGACCTCTTACCCTAACAGGGATGAATTCTCCTAGAGAGACTCGAAAACTATATTACATGATGTTACATCGGGGACTATTGCCCCAACTTACAACGGAGGTTGTACCTCAAGGAGGAAAACACATATCTGATGGGGGTACAACAACATACAATGATAATATACATCAGAATATATTCTAAATTTACAAATACATCAACAATTGAAACTACGTCGTTTACAAAGAAAATTCAATACTCAAAAGGGGTGACAGTCTTACCCGAAAAATGCGTCCACATATAACATGCAATCCAACGTTTTCTTAAATTTTGGTACTGCACAAAAAACATACACATGCAAGTACCAAAAACATACTAGAAATTCTAAACAAACACATTCGCAATTTACATATATGACTGTTGAATTGAAGAATCTGTTATACCTAAGATGATGATATGCATCTATAATCTTCTTCTTTTTGGAGTAGTTGTAGCAATCAAGTTGCAATTTGCTTGTATCCTTTAAGAGGGCTCACCAAACCAATCCAAATATTCTTCTGATCTCTGCAATTGTTTGCAAGTTTCTCACATTGATTTATGCCAACGTCATTGGAGTGAATTCAATCTCTGCAATAATCTGCAATAATCTTTAAAATAGCCTACTACAACAATCTAGTTGACAATATGCAAACTATTCAAAGTTCACCTTCAGTAGTATTTTACCCACAAATGCTATGTGGTGTGCATCTTCTTCAACTTTAACCCGCAACTTTAGACAAAATTTTGGAAGAAAAAGATGGGAAGGTGCAGGTCTAAATTCCTTCAATCTTATTTACAAATTGCAACGCTATCAACAATATTGCATTCAATTCCGCAACACCATCAATTCAATTATATAACTATCAACTAGATTCTGTAGAAGTATTACATTCAATTCTATGGCTAACAATTAGATTCTGCAGCAGTAATACATTCAATTATGTGATTATCAAATAGATTTTGCAGCAGTATTCAATTCTACAGCTAATGCTATTATAGTTCTATACATAGAAAAATACATTCACCTAGATCTACAGCTCAAAAGTATTCAAGAAATACATGGACAAATTTTAATAAATCAAATGGTATACAGAAATAGTAGTTGGAGTAGACCAATTTTGCAGCAGGTGGTAGTGATCCTTCAATGGCTAGGATCGAGCATCTTTGAGCACAAAGTTCAAGAGGAGAGGACACAACTCTTCACTAACTGAGGTTGCATATTTGTGTAAAATAAATTGTCTTCACACAGATAGGAATCATTTGTTCAATGCACCATACTTCTAGTCACAATAGATTCAAGCTTCGATCATGTAGAAAAAACAAAGTGCCATTAAGCAGTCAAAACAAGACTCTTAGGTTGTGGTGTATCAATCCTATGTAGAGCACATTTAGTCTTCATTCAACAGAACTCCCATCTCCAGGATGGATGTAGAGCTCTAATCATTGTTCGGATACACATGAGTACTGCTAAAAAATACATGCGCTAGTACAAAGAGGGGGGTATTCAGACAATATTTTTGTAAATTGTCTCAACTTAAGACCAGAAAAAATTGTGTATTGTCTTAAATATTGTATTTAAGTGAATGTCTAAACTATTGTCTTAAATTATTTTCTTAAACTATTGTCATAAATTTAAGACAATAATTTAAGAAAGTTTAAGATACTCACTTAAAGACAATACACATTTTTTTGTCTTAAGTTGAGACAATTTACAAATATATTGTCTTAATACTCCCTATATGTAAATTGTCTCAACTTAAGCCAATAAAACAATGTACAATGTAGAGAGAATATATAAATCATTGTACTGTAAATATTTAATCATTTCAACAAAATAGGTAAAAGATTATTTTCTTAAAAATAAACTCGATTATTGTATTGATTTTTGGAAGGACATAGTGGAATCCAACCTTCTGCTACGAAATGTTGATGCTCTACCATTGAGCTAGTACCCTTTAAAGAACTATGGGAGAGATGTAAGTTGTGTAAAACCTAATAATTCATAATGTTATGAAATATACAATTATTATTTTATTACTTAAATTTTAAGAAATAAAAAATGTATAGACAAATAGAAATATAGTGTCAAATGAAAGGAACAATAGCATAAATTATTCCCAAACTATTGACTAGGTCTGGTTAATTTTGAAGGACACTATGAACTAGATTTTTGGTAGAAGAAAAAATCTCATTTCTTGAAGAAGAAAGAGAACCTGGAAATCATCATAAACAATTCTCCAAGGTACATATTTGCATCACTTGAAGTGTTATGATGCCTTCAAGTATTAAAGAATACGATGGATCCAATGAACACAACAATTATACTGTACAAAGATGGTTTCAATAAGATATTCTTTAACCTTTTGTTGATTATTAGATCATCTCAGATTGAATAGCCTATGACTTATATCAAATTAGATGAAATTATAGGGTGTTAAGCATCTCAACTATACAGTTTTGAAGATGCAAACAAATGAATTTCTCTAGAAAATAAGCCATTCTTTTGCAAAAAAAAGCCTCAAATATCTTTCTTTTTGGGATAAAGTTCTTATTGAACACCAAATATATTGTGACTTTTGTTCTTAATACAGGGGACTGATAAATCATTTTTCAAATATGAACCTTTGTTAAACTACTTGAACCTAGTTCACTTGCCAACTACCCATTCACATTACTAAAGCAGTAAAATATGACCCTAATGCTATTATGGTTTCAGCAAGATATGATATGCATTTGCCAATTTCTAACGAACTTGTACCATTTTAGACAGATCCTTTTAGAGATCCAACTCTAACATTGTTCCCATTTTTAAAGTAGGAAAATACCGACTCTAATGATGTTTTGAAATAAGCAAGATCACATCTGCATTTGCCAATATATAATGAACTCATACCATTTGAGGAAGTGCATTTCATAGATGCCTCCTTATTGGAGTATATTCCATGAACTGAATAGTGAAGTCTATAATCATGGTGGAAATCATATTGAAGAATAGGAGAATGGCTATGTTTCAGATCTCATTGTTTTACAAGAAATTCCATTTAATGTTTTATCAATGCTAAGAGACACTTCAAGACAGGTTTCACATGCTATAGGGGCATTCATAGTTTAATGTCCGGGGTGCTTAGAATGTAGGTTAATTCCTACTAAGGAGCAATATGAAGTTATTTTCCAATGCATTTTGAAGGATCCTTGGGTCTATAAAAATGCTTATCCTTAGCGTCCAAATGCATCATGCGATGATCCAACTGATATTTTACAAGATAAGAGTAGACTTTAGACTATTGAAAAGCCAAATATTTATTAGCCTCCTTCTGGTTGGGAACGACTACTTGCCATTAGAGGTGAAGGTGCCTCCTTTGTCCTCTTTGTTTTCTGACATTTTTTACAAGTTTATTGAATCAAATATTTTGTTCTAGCAACAAATAAATAAATGAATATCATAGAAAACCTAGTTACTTAGATTGAATGATAGAGATGAGGGGAAACGATACATCATGATTTTGAAAACTAATCATGCATGGCCAATAAAATATCCATTTATCTCAAACAATGAAAATGAAAAAAAACTTTAGACTTACTTCTAGCCTCGAGGAAATCTCTCCCGTAAGAAGCAAGTTTCCTTAGATATCTTCACATGCAGTTAAATAGCCCGGTGAAAACTAACCATGCATGGACAATAAAATAATTTTTTTATCTCAAATAATGAAAATGAAAAATACTTCAAACTTACTTCTATCCTCTAGAAAACCTCTCCACAAGAAGCAAGTCGCCTTCAATATCTTCATATGGAGACAAATATCTTGGAATCACGTTTGAGAGATTGCATTAGTCTCAAGTATTAATTAGATCAGCTTCATGACCATGCTATATGTTGCAAAGTTGATATTTTGTGGCATGAAAATCCTAGCTCTTTGAATGGATACATGCATATTTCTATGACAATGTCTTCAACTGCAACAACCATAGACTGTAGTGTCTATGCTGCAGCAATCACTTATTGTCCTACCTTCAAGCAGTCTAAACATTCGAAGATTTTAATCGTTTTGACCAAAATCCAACAAAACTTTTTTTTTTAAAATCCGTCTTTTGTGTTGTTTAAGTCATTGTTTTGAATGCAACTTACTTGAATACCCCAAAATACCTAGATTAAGCAAGTTTATACCATGTTACTAGATATCTCAAATTTTAGGCTACTCTCATTAGCCTCCAATGATAAAATTTGTATTTAAAATTTATTTCTCTTTCTAACAAACAACTCAACAAAATTTGAATCACTAGGGAAATAATGTCGTATCATAGGCATTTTAACCAATCATGAATTCAATACGATAAATCACAAAATTAAGAAAATTATATTGTTTTAAAAATTAAATTGAAATAACAGATTTTTTGAAAAACCTTATGAAATGTTTAACAATTTGACTAAGTGTACCTGCTTTGGTAGGTACCAATAAAACCAAAGGGTTAAAATTTTGGTTTTTTTGTGAATAAAGTAAATGATAGACATTTGAATCATGTTGCATTTTGAGCATAAAAGAGAGAAAATAAAGAAAATATGGATCTACCCACAATTTGAATGCACAATTCTTGTAGTTCTCTCACATTAGACTGGGTTGACAGATTCAAGTTCACAATGGAGAAAACTACTTTTGTAAGTTTTCTTCATTAATGCATAACACCATGATATGGAAGAAAAGCATGCAATGCAATATCCATAGGAAAATTATGAAGAAAATATCTAGATTGCAAGTCTTGTATTTGCAGAACATACTTAACATAACTTAAATAGATTAACTGATATTGATTTTCATTCACACATCAAGTTGATTGGAGCACTCCCTTCTCAGATTCTCCAACAATGTCACTCTAAGTGACAGGCTGCATAAAGTCTATGTGAACCAACTTATACCTAGGGGCATTTTTATTTGTTCAATAAGTGAACTAAGCACCACCATTTGCAACAAGAGCATACTTCACTTCAAATTTATCAATAGGTTTTTTTGAATGGAAGCTTATCCTCCCTGCCTTTGAAATATTCAAGATCTTGAGTAAGAGAGGAAAGATTACAATAAAAGAGCCTATTCACGAGGTCACAACCTTCTATAATATATAAAAGAACATACTGCCACAAAGAAAATATGTAACTGTGTTAGGGAAGATGAACAACCTCCCGTGAAACTATAGATGTTTTGCACAAAATATCATCATGTTCTTCTCTAAAGCATACAATTGTAAACATTTCATACAAGAAAATGACCCGTTTGTTTCAGTGGTTTAAAACATCAATATTGCATTGAAAAAAATCCAACACAAATGTTTGACATGCCACATTTTTAGATAAGATAAATCAATACCACTAAATACAAATAAATAGAAAAGAAGAAAGTTTTGTTGGGAATTCAAATGTCGTAGATGAATTAAATTGAGTGCAAAGCATGTGGATTGTGCATAATGTGCAATGGATCAAAGTGTATTGTGAGGTAAATGAAAAAAATCTATGTAGGATTATTGTTGACTTTGTTACAAATTTGATTCACTATTACAGACAACGCATAAATAGCTGGTAATGTAGAGGTCTAAGAGGTACATGAGAGTTTGACAATGTAAGAAGTGTATTCTGCTAGGCTCCACTTTATAAATATATTTTGTAATCTTATTTATGTTTATCCAATTCAATACATATTTAATTTAAATTTAAATTCTCTCTCTCTCTCTCTCTCTCTCTCTCTCTCTCTCTCTCTCTCTCTATATATATATATATATATATAATTTGACCCAACATAAACATGCATTATAGATGTGAGATATCTCACTCACCTAGGTTGTAAAAGCGTATCTCAGTGCAATAATAATCCAAGCAACTTAGAAAAAATGGTATATAAAAGTTGGGTCAAAGAAACATATGTGAAAAGTCCTTATATCCCATTTTCTCTCTAATAGAAGATAGCCATAAGTGACAAATTTTTGTGTCAGCTCTTAATTCCAATGTTGAAGAGGAGAAATGAGTGGTGTCAGTGCCACCAACAATGGAAACTTGGAATTAAAAAAAAACCTATGTGGCTTGCAACCTAAGATAACATGAGACTTATATTGTAACTTATCAGATGTTCTGTTTAGTAAAATGTTCATTGGAAACAACTTGGATGTGTTATTCAAAACACTTTGTTTATTGAGTCCTTTCCAATGCCTACTCATGGAATGATTAGAGAATGTTTAGTAACAGGTCAGAAAATTTACCCATTAAAGAGAAACTAGTTCTATACTCTTATCTGCAACTCAAAAAACTTTAATGTTCATCCAATCACAACCACTCGTGCTTAAGCCAATTGTCAATAATTATGCATTTTCACTCACATCATAAATATGTAATGCCATTGTCCCATCTTCACTTATATTGTTAGGGTCAAGCGAGACCTCTGCTTTTGCTTCCATATTTTCCTATAGTTTAATTTAAGAATACATCAAGCAAATCAGATTTAACCTCTTCCCCCACACACACAAAATGAAGAATGAGAGAGAAGAAGAAATAAAGAATTAAAGAGAAAATGAACCTACCAAAGTATTAACAAACAAATAAATATGCTCAGTAAATAAATAAAATTTTCACAAATGACTTTTTGATATTTATAAAGATTTTGGCCATGTTCCTTTATACTACGGATTTAGAAAACACCCCAATCAACTTCTTCTCATAATTTTGAAGTATACCTGGACATCCCGAACAGTCTGATCTTGGATCACAGTGTTGAAGAAATAGAAGTACTTATCACCATGTTTGGATGGACATCCATATCTAGGATGGTAAAAACGAGTCATGATGCATTCTCTCAGTTCGTCTCTTGTTTCACAAGTCCGTAGTATGAATTCAATTAAGGCTACTTGTTTCTCAACAAAATACTTGACCTTTTTCACATTAGGACCTGGAAAAAAAAATTATATTAAAATATTTCTAATTATTTTCCTTTCTTAAAATGGGAAAACAAGGATTCGTTGAATTTGGAAACAACTGCATTGGTTTACCAACAAGGAACTCGTTCACATTCTGTTAGGATTTGTTCTAGTCATAAGTTGAACTATTGAAGTACTTGGCATGAATGAGTCAAGGTCAAAGTCCAAAGGCCAACATTACAATAATGCAATAAACAATAGCCATGTAGATGCAAAGGTGGTATTAGTGTTGTCCTCGTGTCAATGCAGTCTTGCCAATGAAGTTAGGTGAAACTCTTGGATAAATTTGAGATGATATCCTATCTTCTTTTGGTTTTAAAACTGATGTTGAAAGGATATTTGTACCCTCTCTAGTCAAAGGGTTTTACCACCCAATAAATTAACCAAAATATTTTATAATACAAAAACAAAACAAAAAAGTGAATAGATTCACATGCCAATATAAACAACAGTTCGGAGAACCTAGTGATGGAACCCGATCTGGAGAGAGGACAAAGGATTGGTTGGGGTTTGGAGAAGGGGGATGGACTGACGGAAGCATGGAAGGAGGGAAGAGGGGAGGCAGACAAGCCTCCTTGGTAGGTGACCCCGCAGGGCTGAAGATCAGGGACATCCCGATAGATATAGATCACACCTAGACCCAGAGAGAAAGACTAACGATGCGGAATCCAAGGCAGTGCATAACTACAAAGGCCTTGATTTTGTCCATGAAGGTAATATATTTGAAGATCAGTGAAAGAATATAGTATATGCAATATCATGCACTCACTGGAAAGTTTGTGGGAATGCAACCCTCAGAAAAAGCCCTGGTCTGGTGGATCAATTCTACCTAAAAACCCAAGGGGCACTATGACCTTGAACTGGGTTCCAAGAGTTTCTTCACCATCTCTTTTATTAAGTTGGAGGATAGGAACAAATTTATGGATGGGGGGGCATATTTATTTTACTCAACATGCATTTTCCCGAGATCCTGGAAGGAAAAGTTCTGCCTGGAAAAGGAAGATATGAAAGTAGCGCCAGTATGGATCAGGTTGTACTCTATGTCGTGTGAATATTGGGATCCAGAAATTTTGGAAGACTTAGGGAATTATCTGGGGAAATTCATCAAAATCTCATAACAAACCAAGATCTAGAGATATACGACCTACGCGAGGATGTGTTTACATGAATCTAACCAAATATTTTCTAGAAGCAATCTGAATGTCATGGGAGGATGAGGATTGGGTGCAAACCCTAGATTATGAACAGATCCCATTTTGGTGTCGAAGGTGCCATGAATACTGTCATTAATTTAGGGATTTTCCCATGAACATTCCAAAGATAAATTTGGGGAAGGAAGAGGAAAAGGAGAAAGGTTTCTCTAGGGTCGCATCAAGGAAGAGAGGAGGACAGAATCATGACTACCAAGAGGTGAATAAGAAGATAGCAATCTCAAATAAGTTCAAGGTTTTGGATGATATCGTGGAGGAAACCTGGGACAAATAATCAGCGGGAAAACAGGGATGCCCCCCCTTGGAGACAATGGATATAGCCTCTCAGATGGATGAAGAAACTATGGAGGAAAATCTACAAGAAATGGGGGAACCAAAAAGAGGTGAGAAAGCAGAGGACATGGATCTAGGTGACATTGATCTAGAGGGGATTGAGAAGGTCTATGCAGATAAAGGGAAAGGCTACGTCCCATAGGAACAAGTGATCATGTTAAAAGAATCCATCCTCAAAGTTAGGGCATCCAACCAACTAGGGATCAACTCAGGGTCCCACAAGGAGACGAAATAGAAGTTCAAAGAACCAACCAAGAATAGGGACAGGAAGTTGAACAAACAGAGGGTTACATAAGCAGGCAGGCGTTTGGTAGAGTCAAGATAGTACCCTAGTATTAAAGCTACTCTAGGTTTATAAGTTTCCCAATGAAGATCCTTTCATGGAACATTAGGGGCCTAAACAACCAACGAAAAGTAAGGATCTTAAGAAAGAAGATCAAGAGAACAAACCCGGTCATAGTCTTCTTACAAGAGACTAAGTGATAGGCTTCTTAGATCTAGGATCTTATTATGAAAATATGGAAGGGAAGTGAACGGGTAGGAATAGATGTAAGAGGCTTCACCGGAGGATTAGGAATTCTTTGGGACCCCACTAGGGTCATTCTTGGGGGTTTCCAAGGTAACCGATGTTTTCTTTCTGCAAACTTTGAGGTTGTAGGGTTTTCAGTTGAAGGGGTGGTAACGAATGTGTATGGTCCTCATAGTGTTGGAGACAAGAGGAATTTTATCAAATCCATTCGAAATCTATGGGATAGGATGTCCAATGATCATTGGGTTGTAGGAGGGGACTTCAACCTCATCACCTCCTTGGAGGAAATAAAGCATGGGTGGCCAGGATGGAGGCAAATGTAAAACATTTAGAGACACCATTGAGGAATTGGGACTTGTAGACATCAGTCCTAGGGAGGGATGGTTCACATGGAACAACAAAAGGATGGGAGATAGACACATTGCATCTAGACTGGACTGATTTGCTTATTTTAATGTATTATGGATCTAGGGAGCCAACTTCATTCTACAACGCTCCCATGTATTGGTATTATCATTGGACAATTGAATTAATTTGGAGTGGGTTGGTCTCCTAATTCCATATTCCCTTTAGGTTCGAACAGTTCTAGGTGGAGCATCCAAACTTTGAAGAGAATATTAGGACTTGGTGGGAAGAGATGAGTGAAGGAGATGGCCAAAGCATGTACAAATTCCAACAAAAGTTAAAAGGACTGAAAGAAAAGATTAAAAAATGGAACAAGGAGGAATTTGGCAATATATTTTCTAATAAAAATATTATGGAAGGCCGCACGCAGGAGGTCCAATCGATTGGGATGAATGAAAGATACACCACTAACTTGAAAATAGAATAACGAAGCCTCTGCTCCATATTAGAGGAGAGAGAAAATCAAGAGAAAATTATATGGTGACAAAAATCCAGGAATCGATGGTTAAAGGAGGGGGAGAGAAACAAAAAAATCCTCCAGCATTTGGTCATTCAGCACAGGATACAAAACAAAAAAAATTCCATCAAGAATACTAGAGGAGGAGGAGTGGAAACAAGGGAAGAAATAAAGATCACTCTAAATCCTCATTTCACCGACATTTTGTCTGAGCCAAGGCAGGAAAAGAGAGGAGACATAGAGCATATAACAAGGTTTATCCTGTGCCTGGTTACTCATGAGCAACATGATATTCAAATGAATCCTATAACCCTCATTGAGGTGGAGGAAGCAGTTTCCCAAATGAAAGAAGGTACAAACCCAAGACCAGATGGTTTCACGATGAATTTATTTCACCATGTTTGGGATCTCATTAAGATGGAAGTAGGGAGGATAGTGGAAGACTCCAGGGTCTCAAGAAGGAATTTTCCAGCCTTCAATGCAAAATTTCTAACTCTCATTCCAAAGTGTGAAGGTGTTGATTCCCTAGACAAATTGAGACCCATAAGCCTGTGCAATGTTATATACAAAATCATCACTAAGGTAATAGTGAATCGACTGAAACCCCTCCTTCTGGACTTAACCTCTCCTGAACAATCAGGGTTTGTGGAGGGTAGGCAGATAACAGATGGTATTATTTTGGTCCATGGAATTCTTCATTCCATAAAGTTTAAGAAACTCCTAGATATGATGGTGAAATTAGACATAGGTAAAGCCTATGATAAAATTAATTGGAAATTCATTCGCAACATGCTAAAAGGTTTTATGTTCAAGATAGAATATATTGATTGGATTATGAGCTTAGTGTCTTATTCTTTCTTCTCAACCCTTGTGAATGGAGTTCCTTATGGAACCATTATGCCCTCAATAGGAATAAGACATGGAGACACCTTGTCCCCTTACCTTTTCATCCTCATGGTAGAAGGTTTGGGCAGATCAATATCAGCCTTAAGGGACAATAACGACATCAGAGGGCTCAAATTTCACCCGAGGATGGTAAAACAAACGCACCAACAGTTTGTGGATGACACCATGTTGATGGGCTACCCATAAGTCTAGGAAGCTAGGAAGTTTAAAAAATGTATGTCCGACTTTGGAAAATCCTTGGGGCCAGAGACCAATGATCAGAAATCCCAAGTTTTCTTCTTTAACAGACTCAGGATCTGAAGACATAATATATGTTGAATCCTGGGCTTTAAGGAGAGATCTCTTCCATCCAATTATCTAGGAACCCCGTTAGTGAATTCAATTGCTAAAAAAGGTTCATAGACGGAACTCTTGGACAATTTGAAAAAACGAATGACGAATTGGACCCTAAGACCCCTTAATTTGGATAACAGACTGGTTATGGTGAAATAAATCTTATAGGAAATGTCGACTTATCTATTTTCCACGTTAGTGGCCCCAAAATCTATCTTGAAAGAGATAAGGAATCTGCAACGAAAATTTCTTTGGAGTGGTACCAACGAAAAATGAAAGTGGGCTCTGGTGAATTGGGAAATGGTCTGTACTCCAAAGAACCAAGTAATATTAGGACTCAGAGACTCGAAAAAGGCAAGTGTGGTTAGCGGAGCCAAGCTATGGTGGAGATGGCTTTCCCATGCCCAGGAACCTTGGGCGAAGATGTGGCAATTCAAGTACGTTGAGAGATGGGATAGAAGAGAACTCATAAGGTTCTCAAAAGATATTCTTGGTTCCCACATATGGCGAACAACATGGATGGGGAGGATTGTTAGATTTTTATCATTCAAGCTACCATTATGATGTTAGGATCTTTAACTGAGAGAATAACATGCACAACAATAAACACAAGAGACAAGAGACACAAAGAATTTTCCTCGGGGAAACCATAAAAGAGAAAACCCCGCAACTTCCTTAGAGATAGAATCAGCACCAAAAGTAAAACCTGAAAACATAAAGATGATCTCCTGACAGCAGTAGTCTCTCTCTTGTCCCAGCAAATTCTCTCTCACTCATGCGACCTAATGAGTGAGTGTGTGTGTGATAAATAGAGAGGCTTACTCTGTATTTATATTCTTTCGTTCACTTGAAACCCACTCCAACATTTCGGCCTCACTTAACAATTACTTACTAGAGCCGACATCTCTAGGAGTGTCTAATAACCCTAGTGCCCCACAACTTGTGGGGACTTTGCCTCCGCCGACCAACAAGGAGGGTTATCCTTAACACAACGGTGGGGACTATTTCCTTGACTTACAATGAGTCAACTAGGGTCAACTTCTCTAGGATAGTCTAATAACCCTAGGGCCCCACAACTGCGGGGACTTTAACCCTTGACCAATAGGAGGGTTACCCACATTGACTTGACATGACTTGTTTACATTATAGAACCTCCCAATAGGAACATCATAGCATGACATGACTCAAATTCATTACAGACACATCCCGGAATAAACATCGGGGTACAATACATAATATATACAGATGAATACATTCTAAAGTTACAAATACATCAACACTCCCTCTTAACTAGGAAGGTATTCTCTCGACACAATGTATCTGCACAAGTCTTCTTCTCTGTATTGTCAAGTTCTCGTCATCTTCATCTTCAAGTCATCTTCATCTGAATCTGGATCATCACTTGATCTGGATCATCATCACTGGATCTAGATCACCACTTGATCTGGATCATCATCACTGGATCTAAATCATCACTCAATCTGGATCATCATCACTGGATCTGGATCATCATCACTAGCTCTGGATCATCACTCGATCTGGATCATCACTGCTAGATCACCATCATAGGTGCTATCTCATGATTCTTCTCATCACAGGAAGTTCTACAGAGCCAGCCCCTTTTCATGCTGGGTGTAGGCCTAGCCTCCATGTAGGTCTTTCTCAGCACTTATATATGACCCTAAGTCAGAATGGCCCATCCATCACTTACATCTGACCTTGACTCGTCAGAAAGGCATGCCCAACACTCACATCTGACCATGAGAGGAACTTAATGCCCTCACCATGTCAGAATGGCCCATCCCTTACATCTGACCTACTCGTCAAAATGGCCCAGCCCTTACATCTGACCTACTTGTCAGAATGGCCCAGCCCTTACATCTGACCTACTCATCAGAATGGCCCTGCACTCACATATGATCATGTGAGAACACATCCCATAGTTATATCAGAATGGCCCCTAGTCCCAGACTAAGCTTTCCTGGTAACTAACCAGGTGCCTCCATTCTCCCAGAGAATGGCATCAGCCGTTATATCTGATCAAGTGGGAACCAATCCCTCAATCACATCAAAATGGCCATGCGCTCACATTTGATCGTGTAAGACTACATATTACAGTCGTATCAGAAAGGCCCTCAGTCCCAGACCGAGTATTTCTGGTAACTAACCAGGTGCCTCCATTCTCCCAGAGAATGGCATCAACCCTTATATCTGATCAAGTGGGAACCAATCCCTCAATCACATCAGAATGGCCATGCGTTCACATCTGATCATGTAAGACTACATCTTATAGTCGTATAAGAAAGGCCCTCAGTCCCAGACCGAGTATTCCTGGTAACTGACCAGGAACCTCCATTCCAAGAATGCAATAGCCCTTATATCTGATCATGTAGGAACCAATCCTACAGTCATATTAGAATGGCTCAGCACTCATATCTGACATGGAAGGAACTAATCCTCTCACCATGACAGAATGTCTCACCCCTTACATCTGACCATGGAAGGAACCAATCCTCTCACCATGTCAGAATGGCTCACGGACTCATCACTTCCCCTTGGAAGGAACCTCAATCTGGAGAACACCAAGCTTCTCCCTGAAGTACTCAAACTTCACTCTAGCTAATTGCTTCATCAACACATCAGCTATCTGTCCGTTCGTCGCAACATACTGGAGCTTCACTGCTCCCCTCTACACCATATCCCTGATATTGTGATACTTGATCTCGATATGCTTCTACTTGTCATGGAACGTCGATTTCTCCGACAACTTCACACAACTCTGGTTGTCGCAATGTGTACAAGTAGCATCCATCTAGAGATCAAATAAATCAGACAGTAGCTTCCTCAGCCATACTGCCTCACAACTAGTTGAACAAGCTGTGACATACTCTGCTTCAGTTGTACTCAGTGCCACACATGATTGCTTCCTACTAAACCAAGAGATCACACCTGATGCCATACTGAAGCAACACCTTGAAGTGCTCTTCCTATTGATGGCACTGCCTGCGCAATCTAAATCAACATAACCCTCCAGGTTAATCTTCTGATTTGCCTCGTACTTAAGCCCATAATCAACTGTACCCCTTAGGTACCTCAGAATATGCTTTGCAGCAATCAAGTGAACATGTCTCAGATCTGTCAGGAACTGGCTCAAGGTGTTCACAGCAAAGTAAATATCTGGTCTCGTGTTCATCAGGTACATCAAGGACCCAATCATTTGACAATACATTGTAGCATCAACCATCTCTGATGAAGCATCACTCAATAGCTTCATATTTGATTCCATAGGTGTGTTCATGGCCTTGCAGTCCATCATCCTGAACCTCTTCAGGATCTCTACTGCATACTTCCCTTGTCCACACCTCCATGCCTAGAATGTAGTGCATCATCCCCAAGTCCTTTATCTTGAACTTGGTAGCAAGTCTTCTTCTTGCAAATTTAATGAGTTCCTTTTTTTCTGTTAGGAACAAGTCATCGACATATAACAAGAGCATCACTAGTCTTCCGCCTTCAACCTTGAAGCAAAGGTTGGAATCCTCTTTACTCTTAGTAAAGCCTAGAGTCATCAGTAATCTGTCCATCCTGTCGTACCATGTCGAACCTCAGGTTATTCTGTAGTCACTCCCTTTGAAGCGTAGCATCATACTCCCTTTGTCTTCTGTACTCTATGCACTGAAACCTTCTGTACCGGAGTGACAAGTACTTTCCTATGCTACTAATATTCTATGTATCCATCTAGTGTATAGACTTTCATCTTCAACCTTGTAGCAAAGGTTAAGATCTTCATCAAGAGTCATCATGTATGTGTTTCAACTCCCACTAGCTGCAAATGTCTCTTCGTAGTCTATGCCTTCTTTTGTGAGAAGCCTCATGCTACGAATCTTGCCTTGTATCCCACGATGTTGCTGCATTCATCATATTATTCTTCATCTTGAACTGTCGTCACTTATTCTTCGGAACAAGTCTCATCCTTCTTTGCTTGTAGGCGATTTTACAAGATATTTCCTACAAGTCAAATGCATTAGTTGTATGGTTAGAAACATTTCATAAGGAATATTCATAATGGCAAAATATTTATGCATAAATATATGATCATGCAACTATTTTAGCCAATACAACATTCATCCATATCTCACGGAAACGTTTCTAGATGTCTTCCATCTCTACCAGGACAACATTGAGATTGTGCACTAATCCAATGTGTTAGCAAAGAGGTTTCATCTAGATAAGTAGCAATGGAGAGTTGTATAGCACCATGAGCTACTTACCCATCACATGCATATTAGTAGTATACTGTCATTAATGCAAACATTCTATCATGCATAATATATCAACTGAATATAAACAAATGCATAACAAAACAATATCATGAAATGTCAATTGAATACTTATCTTTATTTGTTTCGTGGGTAGACTCCTTCTTGAGCCTTCAGCTTCATCATCTTCTTCATTCATAATAGCATCGTTGCTTATCCAAATGTCAAGATGGATAAGAGTTTCTTCAAGAGTTGTGTCCTTCGTATTCCTCATCATTTGAGGTATCTTCTTTGGATGGTGAGAGCTTGATCTTCAGTTGCTCCCATCTTCTCTTCTCTTATTATGAGTCGAACTTATTCTTCTTCCCAAAGTATGCTGAAAGTAATCACTTCCTTCTGGCACACATTCCTTGCATGAATGAATCCCATGATCCTAGGAGGCCATTCAAGGTGGCTATCACCACTTCTGTATTTTCCACTTCTTCTTTTACTGCTTCAATTTGTTCTTTGATTTGAGAGACCCTCGTAAAGTATGACTGTATGGTTTCTGCATTCTGGATCTTCTCATTCTTTAACTGTTTTCTCAAAGTCATATTCCGATTTATGTTCTTCCCTTCAAATAACTTGGTCAAGGAATAAAACATCTCTAGTGTCTTTAGGGGATACACTTGTGGTACAAAATGATCCATGATTGAATCAACAATGATCTTCTTGGCCTAGACCAAGTTCTTCTGGTGTAAGGCTTTTAGCCTCATCTCCCTATGGAACTCGAACCTCTCCACTCACGTGGGTGTCCAATTCATTTTCTGTAGAGAGATCATATACTTCCATGCTTGGAAGTTTTCAACTTCACCAAGCTTATCATCAATCTGATGTGATAGATCACTTTGAAATGAGAACCTCAAATGAAAATAACAAAAGATTAGATCTTACCGATTTGAGGTGTCCGTCCTGGTTCTGGAGCTGGTTGATCTACGGTTTGTCAGAGAAACCCTAATTTTGAAAAATTGAAATATTTTAGATCTGATGGGATAGAAATATAGATCTCTTGAAATTGAGTTGTCCAATGTACTCCTTTTTTTAAAACAGTGGAGGGAAGCTCCCGGAACAGGAGGCCCATAGTTTTCCAATTTCTTTTGCAAAAATTCCCATTACCGTTTCTATGGTATCTCTACAATTACTGCTCCTCTATGTTTGAAACTTCGTACTAAGGTAGCCTCACATGTCCTTGTTCCAACACCATATGTTTCATTAGAATTTGTTTCACCAATTGGGACTTATGATCATTTTCCCCGAGGTGACCTGTTACAGGACTGTTCAAAACAATGAAGTTGTATGGACTACCACGTGTCACTGTTTCATCTTCTAGGTCTGAAACTTGGACCATAGAAAGCACATTCCGTACCATTTTTGGAACATCCTTATAAATTTCATTTGGACCTTTGTATCCAAAGATATAGCAATTATCCCCAGGTGTCCTGTTTAGGGATGAATCCTGGAAGAGGCTAGAACCCTAACTTGGAGGGATCATATCTCCCAGAATATAGTGAATCTGAGGCTGAATGGTGGACACAGTGTAAAACATGATGTTATATTTGGCCTGTGAAAGTTTCAGCTCCTGAACCTTCTCCAATCCAGAGATATAGCGAATGTACCAAAACTTATAATTTTTAGTATTTAGGGTTTTTCCAGCTTGAGGTCAAACTAGGGTTTGACTTTCCTGGAGTTTCACCCAACCAAAAATATTGACCCAGGTATCTAAACTTTTATTTTGATGAGGAGAGAAATCCTATGCCGGGCTTACTAAAAAATTCCTCTTCTGCAAGAAGCCCTAATTTCCTGCACCAAAAACTGAAAATGTATGGAATCAAATTCTGCTTCAACAAAAAGATGCGCCCTTCAATGGAGAGTCGGCCTAGCATAATTTTGCTGATGGATTGTGGAGAGAGACCCAAAAATTAATAAGCCCTAGCTTATGCAGCTGCATAATGTCTTCTTCTCAGGTTAGCTCTGATACCATGTTAGATTTTTATCATTCAAGCTAGCATTATGATCTTAGGATCTTTAACTGAGAGAATAACATGCACAGCAATAAACACAAGAGACAAGAGACCCAAATAATTTTCCTCGGGGAAACCATAAAGGATAAAACCCCACAAATTCCTCAGAGATAGAATCAGCACCAAAAGTAAAACCCGAAAACATAAAGATGATCTCCCGACAGCAGTAGTCTCTCTCTTGTCCCAACAACTTTTCTCTCACTCATGCGCCCCAATGAGTGAGTGTGTGTGTGATAAATAGAGAGGCTCACTCTCTATTTATATTCTTTCGTTTGCTTGAAATCCACTCCAACATGTCAGCCTCACTTAACAATTACTTACTAGAGCCGACATGTCTAGGAGTGTCTAATAACCCTAGTGCCCCACATCTTGTAGGGACTTTGCATCCTCCGACCAACAAGGAGGGTTATCCTTAACACAACTGTGGGGACTATTGCCCCGACTTACAATGAATCACCTAGGGTCGACTTCTCTAGGATAGTCTAATAACCCTAGGGCCGCACAACTGCGAGGACTTTAACCCTTGACCAATAGGAGGGTTACCCACATTGACTTGACATGACTTGTTTACATTATAGAACCTCCCGATAGGAACATCGGGGCATGACATGACTCAAATACATTACAGACACATCCCGAAATAAACATCAGGGTACAATACATAAGATATACCGATGAATACATTTCGAAGTTACAAATACATCAACAAGGATATTGGTCCAGGATCACAATTTCTTGGAAGTCGGGAACGGCCAAACCATTCGGCTTTGGGAGGAATCATGGCAACAATTACCACCGCTTGAATGAAGTAGGTATTTTCAACGGAGCCTGGAAGGATGTACCACCCAAGGCATCATCAAGGTTGACGACATATGGAGTAGCCAGGAATATGATCAGAACCTTCGAATATGGGCAGAGAAGGAATGATGGGAATGCCTTGGCCTGGGGGAGGAGGTGGATAGACTGGAAGAAGCCCTCAACAACAGATGTATAAGAATGAACTCAGGGGACGATAAGTTGCAATGGGGATATAACCAAAAAGGCTCCTTCACATTGAAGGAATCCTATGACATTCTGACTAAGGTCGGCATCCAACCTATAGATCAAAAGTGGTGAAAAATGTGGAATAATAAGCTATGGCCCAAGGTAAAAATTATCAAAATGACTGGATTTGTTATGTCGTTCCTTTATTTATACATAGTATTATTAGAAGATTCATGGTTCCTTTATTGCAACAAAGTATATTGAGTATAAACAATAATTACCTTGTAAAGAGAATCCCAAGACTGTAAGCTTTATGGCACCTTCCTTAGTGCAATGATTTGCAACTTCCTTCAGATCCATGTCAAATCCATCAAGGGTTTTAACATTTGCGACTTCCTTCATATTTGTGTCAAAGCCATCTTCCATGGTTTAATATTTGTGACTTCCTTCATATCTGTGTCAAAGCCATATTCAAGGGTTTTAGTAGCTCAAATGATAATATAGTCTTAAAGCTAATTAAGATTTAGTCAACCGATAATATATTATGAAAGTTAATTAAGATAACCTAGAACATAAAATAGGTTAACCCAATTAAACAGGGGTGCCACACACTGTAATACAAGTTGAACATGTCCTTATAAATTATCAAGAATGAGGAAGAAGATGTGTTAAGTAAAAACCCCAACCCAAATATGCAATATGACACACACACACTCTCTTCAACCAGGTATGCAGATGAAGGGTCGCCTAGTGGCCACAACAAATAGCGTGAGAAACAATGCATGAATGAAATCTTGGTTGGTATCATAAGCACTTGGAATCATGGGAAACCACCCTTTCTCAAGAAGAAAACCGGGCCATAGAACCTCCTTGTGCATCCAAAAACTTACAGATCAATATATGTTATCTAGAATAATCTCCTTGTGTAGTTGAAACCTAACAAATCAATACAGGTTATCCAGCAGAAGTTGCTTGTGCGGCTAAAACCTAGTAGATCAATACAGGTTATCCAATGGAAGCTCCTTGTGCGACCAAAACCTAGCAGATCAATACAGGTTATTTAACAGTAGTTTATCCAGTTGCAGAGGGACCCTCTAAGTCCAAGTATTCCTCAATGGATGTCATCAGAGAGATAAGATTAATTTAGGGAAAGGTGTTGGTGAACCGGACCAAGGGTCGAAACCTATGAGCTAAGTGAACCTCATAGGAAACGAGTTGGTTCACTAGCCACGCCTAAAATAATTTTCGAGATGATATTAACATGGGTTCAGAAAGAGATATCTCAATCTCTGATTAGATCATATAGGGAAAGAGAGAATCTCTTGCATTGTTTCAGATTCTCAAACATCACGTCCATCAAAGGAAATAGAGGCAAATCCATCAACAAATCATCAAGAGTCTCATTCCAACCCAACTAATTGCATGACTTCATTCATGAGAGTTAAAAGGGGTTTTGATCATAGGCTCAACAGAGGGAAGAGAGGTGATGCAAGAGAATCTAGTCAAGATTATCTGTTTGTTGAATAAACAATCGATGTTATTTTTCTGGCCCATGTAAATTTTCTAGAAGATAGGTTTGGTAGTTTATTTTTGTAATTGTTTTCATAGATAGGGATGGTTTGAGTGTAATAAGGATAATTTTCCACAAATTCCCTCGAATCTTGTAAGAGGTTGCTCGAGGATAGGTTAGTTACAGATTCACTTTCTTAGGAGTTCAGATCCTCCTGTTGCGGATCTGACAGTTTTGATAGAATTCTATTTAAGAATAAAGTGTAATAATCAGAGACATGAAGAGGTATAGAAATAGAGATAGAAGTGTAGAAGTGTGAGCGATCGAGAGATAGAGCGTATGTAACAATGGTTGATGGAATAAAGAACAGAGTCTTAATACTCTGCATAATTGTCACTATATGATGTCTTCTTTTCAATTACTAGACATATGCTTATTTATTTAAGTGGATGAATCTTCAGTGATGTATAAATGATTCTAAAGGTGGACATGTGTATAATTGCATAGGAGATTGATCACTCATGAATCAATTCGACTATCACAGTATGAATTGAATTATGTGAATTTCAACAGATCGATGGTTGTGGATGAATTCCGCAGAAGAAAAGTGAAGATCCACAAAGTTAAGGTGAGATCAGCATCTGATCTTAGATCGACGGTCAACAAGGAGCCCACAAGAAATCGACAACTCAGAAGAATTGTGGAAAAGGAAGTTGCGGGAAGAAAATTGCGGAAGCCCATTTTGGAAAAATGGGAAGGTGTATCCACAGTCCGAGTGCAGAAAGGACTGTTGCGGTCGCATTATTGCAGAAGTCCATTTTGGAAAAATGAAAAGTGTATCCGCAATTGCGGAAAAGATCTTGCAGAAAGACAGTTGCAAAACTTGAGTTGCGTAACCAAGCCTGTAGAGAAATCAATTGCAGAAATTGAGTTGCGGAAACTCAAGCTTGTGGAAAGTTTATTGCGGAAGAAGAATTGCGGAATTGTACTTGCGGAAGGAGATTTCCATCAATATTTCAGTCTGAAGAAGAGGACTTTAGGTCTGCTAGCTTTCACCTTCCATCAGTTTTTGTATCAGAGCAGGCTAAAGACGCTGCCAAGACAAGGAAAAATGCATGGAGTCCCTGTAGGAGATGGTCGAGGAAGACAAGCTGCGGAGACAGACACACAAGGGGAATTAAGACAACTCCATGCTAGGATGGAAGCTATGGAGAGAAAGAATTCTGATAATACAAACACTAGTGATGAAGAAGAATCCTCTAAAGACGAGCGAGAGGAGGTTGCTGAATAAGTAAAAGTATTGAAGATGCTGATGAAGGATAGTAACAGACCCAACGTTGAAGCCCCCATGTATGAAGGTAATCTTAATGTTGAATAACTCATGGAATGGATCAATGCTTTAAACAAGTATACTGACTTTGAAGAAGTTAAATATAAAAAGAGAGTGAGATATGCAGCAACCAGAGTGAAAGGGCATGCAACTATATTTTGGGATGAACTTCAAATCCACGTAGAAAGAAGAGGTAAGCCTCAAATCAAATCTTGGGATAAAATTTTATATAAAATTAAAAGTCAATTTATGCCTAAGGATTATCGGTTGTCTCTCATTAGACAACTACATAATCTTAAACAAAAGGGTACAACTGTTAAAGAATATACAAAAGAATTATTTAAGCCGAGTATTAGAGTTGGACATGTGACAAGGGGACGTAGAAAGAGTAGCTAGATATATAAATGGATTGAGATGTGAGATACAAGATGAAATCAACTTGTTGAATTTGAAAACAGTTGACGATTCTTATCAGGCAGCCTCAAGGGTAGAAGAAGAACTATTAAGAAAACAGAACCAAAAGAACAGAGGGAGAAATACAACAAGAGGGAGAGGATTTCCAAACAGAGGAGGTAGGACTCCAAAAGATGAGGCAGAAAGTTCTAGTAGCCTGGTAACCCAAAGAGGAGGATTCAGAGGAGGCATAGGAAGAGGTAGAAATAGAGAAGGGAAATGTTATACATGTGGACAAATTGAATACATGTCATGGGAGTGCCCAAGGAATAAACCTGCAACTCAGAGGAATGCAAACATTGTTGAGGCTCGTGAGGAGTCCAGTGAAGAACCAGAGGTGAATAATCCTCCCAAGGAAGGAGAATCTATGATGCCGAAGAGAGTTTTAGAAAAGATAGAGAAGAAAGTGCATGAACCAGCCCAGAGAAAAAGTCTGTCCAGGACTAAATGCAAGTCACAAGGGAAGTGTTGTAAGATGGTTATTGACAATGGTAGTACAAATAATTTGGTCTCCACTGAGATGGTAGAGAAGTTGGGATTGGAGAGGATGAAATATTCAACTCCTTACAAAGTGTCACGGCTGCATAAAGGACATCAACTCTTGGTGAATGAGCAGTGTGATGTGGAGTTTCAAATTGGTACTTATAAAGATGTGGTATTATGTGATATAATTCCTATGGATGTATGCCATATACTCTTAGGGAGGCCATGGCAATATGACAGAAAATATGTTCATGATGGAAGAAAGAACGCTTATTCTCTAGAAAAGGATGGAAAAATACATACATTATCACCATTGGAGGATGAAGCAGTTCCAGGAGGTTCAGGGTTGAAAATTTTGCTGATGACTTGGAAAGAACTATTAGAAGAGGTCAAGAAGGAGGATGAGCTACATTTTTCTCTTGTTGGAAAACCAAAGGTAATATTAACTTCTACAAATTTAGATGTTTTTCCTACTGAAGTTAGAGTCTTGCTTGATGAATATGTTGATATTATTGTGGATGAGTTACCAAATGTTTTACCTCCTATGAGAAGTATTAGTCATCACATTGACTTAATACCTAGTGCAAGTTTACCTAATAAGGCATCCTACAGACTAACTCCTCAAGAGAATGAAGAGATCAAACAACGGGTACATGAGCTGTTAGATAAAGGTTTGGTGAAAAGAATTTTGAGTAGTTGTGCAATACCCACTGTGCTTAGCCCAAAGAAGGATGGTGGAGGGTGAATGTGCACTGACTCTAGAGCAATTAATAACATCACTATCAGGTACATATTTCCTTTACCCCACATTGATGGATTGTTTGAGTGGTTCAAGTATTTTTCAAAGATAGATTTGAAAAGTGGTTATCATCAAATAAGAATAAGAGAAGGGAATGAATGGAAGACTGCATTCAAGACTAATAATGGACTGTATGAATGGTTAATAATGCCATTTGGGCTTACTAATGCACGTGGTACTTTTATGAGATTGATGAATGAGGTCTTGAAAGAATACACTAGAAAATTTGTGATAGTGTATCTAGATGATATTCTGATTTCTAGTCAGAATAGAGAAGAACATTTGAAACATCTCAAATTGGTGTTGGAAACCTTGCAAAAGGAGAAGTAGCTGATAAATTTGAAAAAGTGTAGTTTCCTGAAGAAAGAGTTGATTTATTTGGGATTCGTGGTTTCAGAAGAAAGGTTGAAGATGGATCCAGATAAGGTGCAAGCAATATTAAGTTGGCCAATTCCAAGAAGTGCATATGAGTTAAGGAGTTTTCATGGACTCTCAAGTTTTTATAGAAAATTCATTGAGAATTTTAGTCAAATTTGTGCACCCGTAATAGACACCTTCAGGGGAAGTAGACAACCTTTCAAGTGGACAAAAGTAGCTGACAGAAATTTCAAATTGTTGAAGAAGAAGATCATTGGGAAGCCTATTCTAGCTTTGCCAAGTTTTTCAAGTAGAGATAGATGCTAGTGGGACAACAATAGGGGTTGTTATGAGTTAAGAACAGAGACTAGTGGCACACTTCACCGAGAATTTAAATGAGGAAAAACAAAAGTATTCCTCATATGACAAGGAGTTATATGTTGTTTACAAGCTCTCAATAAATGGAGACATTACTTGATGCCCAAAGAGTTTGTGTTATATTTTGATAATCATGCTTTGCGGTTTATAAATAGTCAATCTAAATTGAATCATAAACATGTTAAGTGGGTGGAATTTTGCAGAACTTTACCTTTGTGATCAAACATACAAGTGGAAAATATAATAAAGTTGTTGATGCTTTAAGCAGAGTAAGTTTGATCTTGTAGGAAATTAAGGTAATTTCTTTGGGATTTGAAAGTTTAATTAATATGTATAAAGAAAATGTGGAGTTCAAAGATATATATGCAGCCTGTGAGAATCTAGTTACCCATAATAGAAACCAATGGTTTGACTACATGTTACAAGAAGGATTGTTGTTCAGAAATAGTAAGCTATGTATTCCAAAATGCTCTATGAGAGAAAATTTGATACAAGAGAAACATAGTGGAGGTTTGTCAAGACATTTTGGATAGGATAAAACATTTGCTGAGGTGAGTACTTTTTATCTTTTGGCGAGGAATGCAACATGATGTAAAGAATTTTGTTGAAAAATGCAGGATATGTCAACATGCCAAAGGGAGAAGACAAAATACTAGACTATATCAACCCCTACCTATTCCAACTAGGCCTTGGGATTCAATTTGAAGTATGGATTTTGTTCTGGGATTGCCTAGAACTCAGAGGGGAAATTATTCTATTTATGTAGCAGTGGATAGGTTTTCAAAAATAGCTCATTTTATTGCTTGTAAGAAAACCAATGATGCAACAAACATTGCTAATTTATTCTTTTCAGAAATTTTAAAGTTACATGGTTTACCTTTAAGCATTGTGTCTGACAGGGATACTAAATTTGTTGGTCATTTTTGGAGAACTTTGTGGAATAAGTTTGTGTGAATATACTCATCTTTACCATTTTATAAAGCTCCCATAATTTAATCCATATATTTTATTTAATCATCTACAACTGAGTTGCATGCTATATAATCCCTTTTAACATAAATGCATATTTTAGTTTTTCAAGTGTGAACCAATTTACTTTAGACTTACACAAAATTCCTAGCATGTTTCTAATATTTGTTCAATTTCCTAGCACCAACATAGATAATTTTAAATCGGGATCTATCAAGCACCAAGAGGGATTCAAATTCTTGAGGTGGAATTTTTTGTTTTGTTTAAGCCAACATCATTTGCATTTGTAATTTTTTTATTAAAACAATATATTATACAATATTACAACATCTCTCCAAAAATAAGATATAGAGCACCTCACTACACTTAGTATAATTAATTGATCTTGAGATCAACAAATAAACACATTCAACTTTTAAAAAAACAACTTTAAAAATAAGATATAGAGCACCTCACTACACTTAGTATAATTAATTGATCTTGAGATCAACAAATAAACACATTCAACTTTTAAAAAAACAACTTTAAAATCTATCGTTCTATTTATTTAATAGTGAAAATCGTTTGCTTTTTTAATGTAAACTAAGAAATATAATACTTAATTACCTATATTTTTTTTTTAAGTTGAGTTCTTAATTTATGTTATGATTAGTATAAAAAATTGAAATAATTAATGTTAAAATTTTGAAACATTTTCAAAATTCTAAATAAACACTCCACCTAGTAATTAAAAAATTGCAAGGTTAGAGTTTTGAAACGTTTCCAATATTCTAACTAAACACTCCACCCAAAGGAAAAACTGTCTTATTATAAAGAATAAAAAAGAAAGAAAGAAAAGTTTTAAAATAATTATTATACCTTTCGAATCCTTTTCACGTACGTGACTAAACTTTATTATTATACTTTTGAAAATTCCTTTTACGTGACAGGGAAAGATTTCAATACTTGAGAAATATTAATCAATCTAAGGGGAATATTTTATTGAAAAGGGAAAAGTTTTTGGCCTTTCAAGGAAGATGTTACATAAACAAAGTTTAGAATTTTGTTTCCTAATTAAAATAATTAGAATCTCATCATTAAAATATTTAAAAGGTTTAGAAAAAGTGAAAATGAAAAATATGAAGCTCATCACGTATTAATTTAATATATTTAAATGTTTTAAGTAATGTAGTTTTGTTTTTCTAATTGGTTAAAATTTTAAAAGTTAAATATCATTAAAAGAGTTTTTTTTTCTAAATAAAGTAAGTGTGTCAGAAATTTTAGTTGATTCATTTGGAAGTGTAATGCTATTTTAAGTATGTTGTATCAAAATAATGATTTATTATTTAATAATGGTATTTTATTGTTTTTATTCTTAGATCAATTGAGATAGGGTACTTTGTTAAGATACTCTTTATGATATTATAAGTTCAAATCTCAGCTCGTTTTGTGTGCTACTTATAAGGTCACATAACACACTTTCAGCTTCAGATTACATGAATACAAACCCAACCTAATTATCAATTGTTTTATATCAAAAAGTTTAAAAATAATATTTTATTGAAAAATATATTAATAAGTTTCAACTCTTATCAAATATTATTTATTCAAACATCTATTCTTCGTAATCATCCACCTTTAATAAGATCCATTGAGAAAAAATATTACGACCCCACAACCTCCCCTTAAAAAATGGGCAAGATAAACTACATTAATATTAACCAGCGTAGATAACGGAAAATCCGGACAATAGTGCCCGCGCGCTGCCTCCTGCCACTGCTGCCAACTCTAGGGTTTTGCTCAAGCCGAGTTCCTCAGGCTGCCGCCATGGCCACTCCAGGGGGAGGGGAGCCCCCTTCCTCCTCCCCGATCTCTGCGGAAGAAGCCTTCCGTAGGCTGCTAGAGCCCCCCGGGAAGAAACCGGTGGACCAAGAGGTCCCAAAATTTGTCAAGAAATTAGATGCAGTACCTGAAATCGCATTGCCAGAGGAACAATCAATCAAAATAGCTCTGGCACTTGCCGAAAGAGGTTTGGTTGGCCAATTCATGGGGCTCTGGCCCTCAGCCAAAACCACAGACGATTGGATTCAGCGTAACTAGAGGCCCCATCTGAAGCATAGTGTCACCTGCTACCCGGTTGGCAGAGGATTCTTCGTCTTTGAATTCATCTCCAAAGAGGATCGCGATCTCATCTTTCGGAGCGGCCCCTATTTCATGGGCTCCCAAGGACTGTACCTCAACAGATGGTCTCCGGACTTTGATCCCACAGTAGATGTACCCAAAGAGGTCCCGGTTTGGGTAAGGCTCCCCAATCTACCGATCCATTGCTGGAACATTCAAGCCCTGGAGAAAATAGGAAATGCCCTAGGTCGCTTCATTGACAAAGCCGAGCACAAAGGTCAGTACTCCTGTGCTCGGATATGTGTTGAAGATGATCTGGAGGCGGGGCTCCCAGAAGCCATCAAGCTCTCGATAGGCTCATGGAATCATTTCTAGAAACTCGACTATGAACAACTTCCATTTAAGTGTCGGCATTGCCATGAACACGGACATTTTCAACGTAACTGCCCAAAATCCCAACCGGAAAAGGAAGGGGAGGGATGGCAGAGGGTCAAAAAAGGCAAGGCTCCCTCCAAGTCGAATGACAAGAGAGCTCCAAGCAACGCACAGAAAACAGATCCTAAAGTCCCCCCGAAAGATCCAGTCCAGCCTCAACCTACGAATCTGCCCCCAGTTAACACGGCCCAAGGAGCAAGTACCTCTGCAATGAACGCCCCATAATCCACGCCAATAATAGTTATTCCGGAAGCCACTCCCCCTGAAACCGCAATCCCCATGGAGACACCAGTCACTCAAGATGCTAATTCGTTGGAGCCAAGGGAAATTCCTTCCCAACCAGAATCTGCGACCCCTAGGGCTGAGAGTCCTCCTACCCGAGAAGAAATTTGAGAAGTGGAAGAGGAACCTTCAGCAGTTGACTCTGATCCAGGAGGATTCTCAGACGAAGGATCAACCGAGTCGAGTAGTTCGCATGCAACCCCAGTCAAGAAGCCAAGGGGCCGAAAATCCAAGAAAAAGCAAAGGGAAGAAAAGTCTTATGCAGATGTTTTGCAGGGCTCCCAACAAACACTCAAAGGTATGATGAATACTAGATCAAAGCTAGGCCAGGCCTCTAAAGGGGCCGCCCCCTCTCAAAGTAAATAATGCGATACATCTCCTGGAACTGTAGAGGACTAGGCAGTCCCCAGAAAGCTGAAGCAATGAAAGATCTAGTTAGAATCAACAAGCCTGAGATCCTCCTCGTCCAGGAGACAAAAATGGAGGGTGACCTTGCCCTCCAAGCTGGAAAATTATTTTGGAAAAAAGGCCCTGGGAAAGCCGTAAGCTCCAGGGGAGCCTCGGGAGGTCTAGCCACCTTCTGGGACTCCTCCAAGTTTGAGTTGCTTTCCTTCCACAGTGCCACACACTGGATCTTCACCAAATTCATTCACAAAGTTTCAGGCCATCATGTAAGTTTGTTTAACCTTTATGTTCCTATTTTAATAGTGAAAAAAAAAAGAGTGTTGGGAATCCATTGATTCGTTCCTAAGCGCCCATATGCCAAGAAATATTATCATTTCAGGAGATCTAAATGTCACCCTAGCAGCAAATGAGAAAAAAGGGGGTTCCATTGTGAGATACCCTTCCCGGGAATGGGTTGAAGACATCATTCTGGGTTGGGATCTCGTTGACATTAAACCCTCCAGGGGTATTTTTACTTGGACCAACAAAAGGCTAGGGCCTGGGCACATTGCAGCCCGCCTAGACAGGTTTCTGGTGCACTCCTCTTTCCTCTCTCTAGGGCTCCATGCATCCTCCAAAATTCTTCCCAATTGCGTTTTCGATCATAAGCCTATCCTCCTTGATCTTTCCTTTGAAGAACACCTGGGGCCCATTCCTTTTAGATTCAGCTCCCTTTGGATCCAACAAGAGGGATTTTACCATCTAGTCTCTAGCTCCTGGAATCAAAAGATTACTGGAAACCCTTCCTTCACTTGGGAAGAAAAGCTCAGACGGCTAAAGCATGAGCTGAAGAACTGGGCCAAGCTCCTCCCCTCCCCGGTCTCTAGCCGAAAAGATGCCCAAGCTGCCTTGGAAAACCATCAAATCTTCATGGAATCTGTCCCTATCACTGATAGTATCCCCCAGACAGAATGCAACCTTCAGAAAGCTTATTTCAAAGCATGCAGAGTTGAAGAAGAGTATTGGTGTCAAAAAGCCAGAAGCCTTTGGTTAGCAAGCGGTGACAAAAACACCTCTTACTTTCACAAACAAGCTGAATCTAGAAAAAATTTCAAAACTGTGAAAGAAATTACTCATCAAGGCAATCTGATTAAAGATTTCGAAGGCATTAAACAAGCAGCCTTTTCCCACTTCCAAGACCTTTTCTCTGCTCCTACTGTCGAGCCCTTAGACCCCTTTGCTCACCCCCTCTCTCTTATTCCCAACTTGGTCCAAGGCCCTGATAATGACCATCTTGCTGCCCCTGTTA